>PVKS010003897.1:0-99000 GCA_004027875.1 Aplodontia rufa
AGCCATCCCCCTATCACGCTGAGAATCATACAATTTGAGGTTATTGTTAGCTTAGTCGTCTAACATACTGCTTCCCTATGTATTCTAGCTTCCACAGATGAGAGAAACCATTCGGCCCTTGAGTCTCTGAGATTGAGATACTTCACTTAGCATAATTCCTTCCATCTCCATCCATTTGATATCAAAACTGGCCCTGCATCTTAAACCTTCCTGTCTGCTCCTCTGTGTTAGGAAACTGAGGTTCTTCCTTGCCACCCACCGGAGGTGAATTTCAACTTCTGCTCTGTGCTTCTATTCTCTCCCCAATGATTGGCATCCTTCCAACTCCACTGTGACCGAAGGGCACCCTTTGGGCTTGTCTAGAGTGGTCCTTCTAGATTGCAAGCCAGCCCCTGGTGTGCTGTGGATTCAGTTTCTTCCTGTACCTTTTTTTTCCCCTCTTTGTGGTGCTGGGGATGAACCCAGGACCTCTAGCATACTGAGAAAGTACTCTACTGTTAGACTATATCCCTAGCCCTGCATTTCATTTTTGAAATGAACCTATTAAAAGAAACAGAAATAAGGGCTGGAGAGGTGGCTCTGTCGTAGAGAACTTACCCGGCACACACAAGGTCCTAGGTTCAATCCCCAGCACCACACATACAAACAAAGGAAAAATAAAAACCAAATTAAATAGTATTACAAAAAGGAATAGGAATAGAAAAATATCAAGTACACCACATAAAATAAATGCAAGATTAGATTATGCAACTCTAGTTTGAGACAGGTGTGTATGTTTTCTTGGGTCACATGATAAAATAGATATAACTTTAAAATGTAAAGCAACTAGTCTAGAGCAAGGAGCCATTAGAACATCAGGTTCCACAGTTCCACCATAATTCCTCTATATTTAAAAAAAAAGCTTAATGCCTAAACTCATGGTGCCTAGAATTCCTGTAGCAGCTGCAGGGCTGGCAGCACTGGCCTCCACTTCTGCTAGAGGAAGCAAGACTTTGACAGCTTCCTCGCTGTCTGCTGCTCCCTTCTTCCAGGAAAAATGAAAAGTGTGCAGCCCGACTTATTTTAATCATAAACCTAGGCATGCTTCTGGAATAATGAATCTTCTGATTAAAGACTGCAAAGTTCAAAGACTCATTTTGGCTGCAGGAAATAAAATGATTTGGAATTACAGGCGAAGGAATTGGAGCAGGTGAAATGTGAAAGGGCTTAAACAGCTGCTCTTGGACAGCCTCCCGCCCTCTGCGAAGTCTCCACCACAGAGCTCATCGGAGCAGACGATTTGTGTTGGAAATGCTACTCAGCCCTTGCAAAGCATCCACAATTTTAGGACACAATAAAAAGTTTATCCTTAGACTATGAAAGCTCACAACTTTAATAAAGGAGATGTAATGGCAGCCACAGTCAACTGTGAGATATGGTATTAATTCATTAACATAAGCCACCCTTCAAAAACAAGACCTTCTACAGGTGGGGTTTGAATTGATAGGCTTGAAATTTCATTTGGAGAGCAAGTGGAGAGTTCTCAGTATATGTCCTTTAAAGTGACCTGTTGATGACTATCATGATTTATAGATGTCCATTCAACTCAAGATCCACATCCTTGACAAAGCCCTTCGACACTCTCTTCTTTCCCTTCTAACAGCTATGACGCATATCCTACACCATGATTAGGTGCATAAGTACATACTGCATCGTTCACTTCTCAGTGGGTAAGCATTTTTTTTAACTTCACTCCTTACGTGTAAGGACAGTGTTTTGCATAAGTCATAGACAACATGGTACAATATGAAGCACACACTGCTCCCTCAAATGGGAAAACAGAAAATAGGATACCAGCATTTACAGAACAAGAACCACGTGCCAGATCTTGACATGCATCATGGCATTTGGTACCTGCAGCAACCCTGGACAGCGCAGGCAGGTATCTCTATTCCTCCAGCCAACAACCTGAGCTCACAACTGTCCAGTCAGTCAGGCACATGGATCCACTGGGCCTCTGGAACCTGAAGACCTTACTACCACCTCAGGAATGGTGGTGACTATGTGTCACACCCCTGCAAGACAACCACAGTGCTCTTTCCTTCCGAGCCAGGATGTAACCTTAGAATCCTACTCCACAGGGTCTGGGCAGCATCAGCCAATCAGTGACAGGAGCAAAAACCCAATTTTAATCCCTGCAATCCAGGGTACAGTCTCCAAGAGCACTGCTGGCCTGGATAATCAACACACCCCTTTCATTCTTTTCAAGAGTTTTATCACAATAAACTAGAAAAGGCAAAATCCTGTTTGCAAAATAAAGCCTCAAGCTGTCACTTCATCCAAAAGATACAGCTGCCTATCTGGGCTGTGTGCACCTCCAGCCTCTGACCTCCCTCTCCAATGACCTTTTCCAACCATCTCTGACTGCTTTAAAGCCCATCTCTTCTCCAGCATGTTCTCAGAGAGGCTCTGTCCAATATAGCAACACCAACTTCATGCAGCTCTTGAGCATCTATGGCTAATTCTAAATGACATGTGAGAAAGAGAGATAAAGAGAATCAACTTCATTTAGCCTTTCATGTGCCCTTTGTTTCTCTGACACTTAGTGGTGTATGTGGTGCTGGGGTTGAAACCCAGGTCCTCGCACATGCCAGCAGGCTAGTGCAGTAACTGCTGGGCCATCATTCTAGCCCCTAGAGTCACAATTTTGAAGTAGTAGTATAAAAAGATAAAATATCTCATGAATAATGTGATATGAACTACGTGTTGCAATTCTAATTTGTATATAAGTTGACTCAAATAAAATACATTATTAAAATTCATTTCACCTGCTACTTTTCCCACTTTGTAATGTGGCTGCTATAAAATTTAAGCACAGCATTTGGCCTGTATCTGTCATGTGTCACGTGTTTATTGAACAGTGTTGTTCAGAAAGCTTCCGTCTCCCATCTTTGATAGGTCTGTTTCCCTGCTCCTGCATGCCATCCTATTTCATCTTCAAGCCTGGTTGGTCCTGCATCCCCTTCAGTCCTAGGCTCCTGGCTTCCATGCCACAGGGCATCCATTCTGCCTTCCCTCAGTCCACCATGGCAACCCTCTGCAACAACTCTCTGCTGCCCCCTGTTGTTGCCATGAAACCTCTGCACTTTCTCAGCCAGATTTCAGCTCTTCAGCTCCTCCGCCAAACTCCAGCAAATTCCAGCAATTTTAGTTTCTTATGCCTTCTTTTAAAGGTACAATGTAAGACATTGAAACTGCAATAGGGAAGTGAAAATACAATCAAGGTTATCATTCCTCCTTTGGCTTGGGGTACACCTTCTTTTACAGGACATTCAGCCAGGTCCCAAGATCTCATCAGTGGCTAATTGGTAAATCATCACAGGGGTGGTCTGTGATGACTGAGTACCAATTATCAGCATCTGGGAAATGCTCACAGAAGTGACATGGCTGAGATTAGGAACGGAAACAGCCAGAGACAATCAGATGGCCAGTAAGGGCCCAAACATGAGATTCAGAACAGGAACTAGTTCTTTGGGAGGCAGAAGGAAAGCAGAGGGATCGCACAAGAAGGATCGGCCACCTCAAGAGGCAAAGGAGTCCCCTTTCTTCATGGGACATTCATTCTGAGACACCCAGCGGACGCCTTAACCCCACCCCTATCACAATACTCAATGTTATATTATGCCTTCTCCTACAAGTACATACATGCCTTTCTTTATCTTAACGAAGCTCTTATCAAGCACTGTGATTGTAACTATCACAGTTTGAGGTGTGACAATAAAAATAGCATGACTTTCCTTTTCCTTCTTCATAATTCCGTGCATAGCAGATTCATTCTTACTGTAGATCTTAGCAACCTTAGTGGAAGATTATTTTTCCTTATTAAAGAAGACATATACCTTTACACTTCAAGGAAGCTCTCTGTGGCTGCTCTTTGGCATCTCTGAATCGCTGGCATCGGTTCACTTGTGCCTTGGGGCCATCATTAGATGAAACCAGGCTGCCTGTGCAGAGCACTGTGATACACACAGCTGATAGAGTATAACGTGTGGACATGTTTGGCAAAGGGATGAGTCGTATCCCACTGCACACAGGGCATAGTGTGCAAGTTAAGACTTGTGAAATGCTTAATTCTTTAATTAATTAATTTAATACTTTGGCAGGGCAGTTAACCATGGCCAATGCAGGGGGGTGGGAGGCTGCTGTGCAAGTGTCACTGGTCAAAGGTACCAACCTCCAGGGGCCGTAGAATTCTAATAATCCAAAGATCCGAGTTAACATCTCAGTTCCACCACCTTATTACACCTTCATGTAACTTGCATCTGAAAACTGAGAACAATAATGCTTATCAAACCTGAGACTGTGTCATCTGCAAGCAACATGGGGCAGGTAATGCTGCAGGAGGAGGCAGGGGAGGAAACACCAGTAACTGGAGGGAACATGATACAGTAAAAGCACGTGAAAAAGCTCTGTATATTGAAAAACACAAACCTCAGGTGAATTTCTGCAAGATAGAGGAAGAATGCAATTTTATTCCACATAAGTGAACAGCTTACTTAAGGAAGAAAAAGATAGCTCCTAGAGAAGCCTGCCTGCAGGAGACTCCCACCCTCACCCTGCTTTCCAAAAGCGTCCTCAGATGAAGGCAATCCAAGGGGAATCTCTCTGGAGCCCCACCCTTCTTGCTTCTCTTCATTCATGTCAGACTGCTCTGACTTCAAGGCTGCTGACCTTGCTGTTCCCTGCCCAAGACAACCTCCCACAGCTGGCTGCTCCCAGCTTCTCTCCTCTTCATACCCACCCTCCTGCAATGCAAAGCAGGAGACCTTCTGCAGCTACACCGTGCTCAGTTCCAGGGGCCGCACGTGGATTTAGCTCACCCAGAAGGGTATCAGAGGGGAGTAACACTGAGCCTGTGGATTCATGGCTTCGGGTGTCCTGGTCAGCCCTGCTGACCCTCTCAGCAGGTCACTGGCTACCATGCACCGCAGGGCAAGAAGAGATCCGAGTCAGCCGGTGCACAGCTTCCCTGGTCCCGAGGAACCAACAACTCTCACAATCTGGGCATCTTCTAGCGAGCCCTTCCAACCAACCCTCCAGTTACAAAGCCCACAGCACAGCACGGCAGCTCCACCAGATACTTAAATTGCAATACCCCCAGCTAGGGTGGAAGGTAGGAACCCAGCATGATTTTATCATGAGCACGTTTGCTTCCTTCATGACATAGTTGGCCAGAGAAGCATCTAGACAGCCAGACAGATGCTCAGCTTCTCATGCCGTACACAGTTTATCAACCCACGCCGTCTAAACCAGCCACGTACTCAAACACAGGACTTCACAAATCGCCTAACCCCTGCACAAGACCCAGCACTACCTCCTTGCTGCCAGCCCCTGGGGAGCGCCATCTGACAGCTTCCCTGCCGAACCAGCCTCTAGGAGAATGTCTGGCACAGCCAGGATCCGGCTCATGATTGCTCAGTGAATAACGGCCAATGCCCAGAAGGGACCAGGCTCTTAGTTCACTGGCAAGCAGTATGCAGAGTGCCCAGCAGCTGCCTTCGACACTGGTTCAGAGAAAAGGATCCCATTCTGAGCAGGACTGGGCATCAGTCAGGGTTTTGTAACACAGCAGCAAATGCTGACCTAGTTTCTAGAAAAAGTAAAGGGCCAACAACAAGAAGCAGAGAGCAACTTTCAGCAGGAATCTAGCTACAGGACTGCAGGACCCCAGCTCCATTGCTACGCTGTGACTCCCCGCAAAAGGCCTCAGCACGAGAGTTCAGTTTCCCATGTACTCTCCAGCACCTTCCAGAGAGTTCTGCGAGAGATCGGTAGACAGCATTTAAGAAAGAATTTTGCTTGTGAAATCCCTGCTTCAACTGCTTTTCTCCTCACTTATTAAAAGACTTCTCCAAGAATTTACTTGGTAAATCCCAAGAAGGGAACAAAAATGAAACAGCATTTCCCAGCTATCTTGAGCCGTAGACCCCTCCCTCACAGGTGGCCTCATGCTCCTTTGGAACAATTTGCATAAATTAAACTCTTTTATACTCTGACAGAAAATCCCATACTATTAATATGCTATGGCAAAACTGCAAAGTGAACAGGAACTAGGAGCTGAAAGTGAAATCTGTATATTCAATGCAATTTTGAGTGTTTAATTTAATTGTAAAAATGCAAGTTGAGCATACTTAATCTGAAGATCCAAAGGGCTCCAAACTCTGAGACTTTTTGAATGCTGACAATATGCCACAAGTAGAAAATTCCACACCTGACCTCAGGTAACAGATCATAACCCAAACACATGCGTACTGAAAATACTATTATAAAATGACCTTTGGGCTATGTGCAAAAGGTATATGTGAGACACAGATTAATTCTGTATGCAGACTTGGGTCCCATGGACATGCAAATATTCAAAAGTCCAAGAAAATCTGAAATCTAAAACACTTTTGGTCCCAAGTATTTTAGATAAGGGATACTCAGCCTGTATAACATTTTTAATTTAAAGAACTTCTTTTTTTCAGGTTTACATATATGGTTAGCAATTTAATAATTTGTTCTGAATAACCAGCAGACCCCTTATCATAGTTCTGTTCCCATCTCCACATGAATGAGCCTCTTTATGCATCCCAAAATGAACATTCACAAAACGACAGTAACTATACAACTTGAATAATTTCAAGCAATTAACAGCCAGTTTAATGCCTACTTTTGGTAACAAGCAATCTAAGAAAAAAACAATTTTATATTTAACCAATTATCCATTGGGATATTCTTTTCCTTAAACGAACCCAAAATAATAAAGTCAAGAATAATAAATTTGAAAGTAAGTCTGCCACCCCACTTTGTGACCTAGACTTGCAGCAGCTTTTTGAAATGGGCAGTAAGATACCAGCCACTCTCTCCTACGGGTACGCAGGTTACAAGATAGCTATCCCTCCTGGGCCTTTTTTCTTCTGACCCCAACTGAACACCTTGAAAAAGAAAACCATGTATTTGTTGTGGCTGACACACAGGAAGCCTGCATGAGCTTTCTAAAGCAGAATATGCTGCCATGCAGAAAGGGACAGGTACCAAAGACATCTCCGTCCACCCCAACGAAGCTCTGCATCCGTGTGACCCTGCTCTCCTCCCGTCAAGAGCCAAGAGGCCTAAAGCTGGGTTTTTCCTAATGAAAGGAATACCCACTAATCACTTTCCGCGTGAGCCGATAACAAGCCAAGAAAGCTCACATTTCCACTAAACATGTGGACAACAGTTATGCCCACCATTAACAGTTCTCTCTGAAACACCAACTTGTCTATTTCCTGTAGTTGTTCATACTTCCTGGCAAACAAGTTGCCCCGCACAGAAGAATTTGAAAGGTGCATTTCTGGCAGAATAAGCATCCACTTTTTCACAAGGAAACATTTTAATTCTAATTTCATCTCAATAATTTTCCCTGCCAGGTTTCTGGCTAAGAATCTCCCATTCCCAAGGTGTTCTTGTCAACTTTTTCATTGCTGCGTCCCAAGGACCTGACAACAACTAAAAAATTTTTAGGCGGAAAAGTTTTTTTAGGGGTTCATGGTTTGGGAGATCAGTCCATAGAGGGCCGGCTCCATTCGTCCACAGGTAGAATGCATGGCTCTAGGGAGCAGAGAAACTCCCCACCAGACACAAAATATACACCCCAAAGTCATGCCCCCAGTGACCACCTCCTCCAGCCACGCCCGACCTGCCTCCGGATGCCAGTGAGTCCCTATCAGGGGACTGACCCTCTCACTGGGTTAAGGCTCTCATAACCCAATCATTTGACCTTAGCCTTCCCATTGCCTCACATGCTGAGTTTTTGGGGGACACGTTTCATCCAAACCATAACATTCTGTCCCTGATCCCCAAAAGCTCATGTCAATCTCACAACAAGAAATACATTTAGTCCATCTCCAAACGTCCCTGTAGTCTCAACAGTTCCAAGATTTCCCCAAAGCCCAAGTCCAAAGTCTCCGATGAGATGCAGGGCAAACTCTCAGCATGAGCTCCTACGAAAAATCAAATCAAGTTATATACGTTCAACCTAAAAAGGCACATAGTAAATATTTCTACTTAGAAACATAGTACATAGAAACATGGAATGGGAAGGATCAAAGCAAGTCTGAAATCCGGCTGGATAAATAAGTTCCAAGTCCGGCATCTAGAGCACATGGCATCGTGATGTTCATCCAAAGGACTTGTGCAACTCTGCCCCTATGGGCTTGCTGGTTGCAGTCCACATGGCCCCTCCAAGCCTCCAGGGACCATGGCTGCAGCAGCCTCTGCATGTCTGGGTGGCTGAGCACTTTGGAAAGTGTTCCTAGGCCCCCTTGTGCAAGCAGGGTGCCCCACCTGTTTCTTCTCAAAAGATGGGTGTGGTCTTGCCAATTCCTGAGATGCCCTCACACCATCTTTCTCATTGTCTCTAAGCAAAGTCTTTCCGCTACTGAATATCACCATAAACTTGGCTTGGCCACCAGCAATGCCTATGCCACCGCCTGAATGATATCCTGTCTAGAAATTTCTTCTGCCAGATTAAGAAGTCCATCACCTTTAACATTAGACACAGACCATCTCTGTAAGGAAAGAGAGGAAATAGGAGAGCAGCAGCTCAACAGTAACATAGGTTTATCTGGGAGAAACCTGTGGAGGGTCCCAGTGGAATCTGGGATCCACCTGCTGCTTACAGCCTGGGGTAGATTGAGAGAGAATGATGGGGGAGGGGACCAAGGTGCAAGTTTGCTTGTTAAACTGGGTTTTTCAGTAGGGTGATAAGGGCCCAAGACAATAGGTTCCCAGGAGGGCCTGAGTGTAGATTTCCAAACAGTGAGTAGGGGCTTTGCTGCCTGGCTGAGTGGCGTCTGGTGATTTTCCATTCCATCAAAATGCAGACAACTCCTTACCCAGAATGTAATACAAAAGGTGCCTGGTCCATTTTCCAGTAGAGTCCTCCTCTCCTCTGAAACCTTTTCAGCAGCATCTTGACTATCTGCAGTCCTATCAGCATTCTGGACTTCTGAGCTCCCACCACAACTGTCCAGTAAGCTCCACTCCACTTACAACAACCTGAAGCTCTTCCAGCTGGCGTTGCTAAGCTTTCCAAAATTCCTCCCACAATTTCCAAAAAGCTCCAGAAGCTTCTGAACCACATGGTCAGCTTAGTCACTGCAATGACCTCACTTCTCAGTCCCAATATCTGTTTTAGCCAACTTTTTCGTTGCTGTGACCCAAGGATCTAACAACAATTTTAGGAGGAAAAGTTTGTTCAGGGGCTCATGGTTTTGGAAGTCTTAGTCCATAGACAGCCATTCCTTGGGGCTAGAGGTGAGGCAGAACAATATGGCGGAAGGCATGGCTCAATGCAACGCAAAGAGAAACTCCATGCCAGAAAGAAAATACATACCCCAAAGGCACAGCCCCCAGGGACCTACCTCCTCCAGCCACACCTTATCTCCCATCATTGCCAATCAATCCCTATCAGGGGACTAACTCACTGACTGGGTTAAGGCTCTCTCAACCCAATCATTTCACTTCAGCCTTAATATTGTCTCACATATGGAGCTTTTGGGGACACCTTTCAAACAAACCATAACACAATGTGATATGTGAGTGGCCCTGGCCCCCATCTTTTACTTCCAGGAGCCAGAGGTGGGGTTGGATGTGAAGGTGGGGAAGAAGTGGATACTTTCCAGCCCCATGTGCTTTCAGCAGCCAATTTACACTTTATCAAGCACAACATGAATCGTAAACCACTTTAAATCCTACCCATACCAAAGCTGAATTTTTTTTCATTGATAGATGGAAAGAAAAGAGTGAAGCCAACATCATTCTAGAAACAAAAGCATCCTGCTTTCCTGTTCATAGGCTGCTACCTCATACCCAAAATTGCTAAACTAAAGCTTTCCACGTCCAGAGGTAGCAAGTCAAGTACTTGGGAGAACCCAGCTGTGCACATGTGGCAAATGGAGGAGAAACCTGGGGACCTGGGATATGTCTGCCACTAAGCCAGGGAGACCCCGCAGGTCCCCCTCAGGGAGCCCTCTGCTATTGAGCTCTTGCCTGGTCATTCTACTCTTCGTGTGTGCTCCTTTTTCTGATATGATATTTGTCACAACAAAACTATCAGGTCATTACACTAAGCCAACCCACACTTAGAGGTTATAATTGTGGTGGAAGGTCTCCCTGAAAATCCATCGAGGGGAAACTGAATATAATGAAAAAATCTCCCTCCCTTCCAGGAGGCTTCTTTCAAGACACTCCTTTCCACATTTTAGGTTACTCCCTGAGCTCTGACAGTGACACTCTCTGTGGAGACCCATGAACCCTGGCCTTTCTCACCCTTCCCTGGGGAACTATTGATTTCGAGTCTGCTTGCAGATGTATGTGCTCCTTGTCTTTGTATTCTCCATATGTAATCAATTACAACCTCCTGAAGGTAGAAATCATTGAGTTTTCTGCTCCATAGCACCAAGAGGGCAATGTTATGCCCTGGACTAAATGCTGCAGCATTTATTCAATCTGTTTTCCTGAACACTTCTCTGCTGTCTGAGACTCCTTTGTCCCATTTCATAATGTCAAGGTAGATATAAAGTGAATAAACACTCCCCAGGCAAGTCACCATCCTCAGGCTCTGGTAGTGAGCTAGACATGACATGACAGAGGAACTGGTGAGTCCTGGGTACGTGTGCGACCCAGCCATGTGACCTAGAATGACTTCCTTCAGATGTGGTGTCCCAGCTGGTTGCTTTGTGTCCCTGCCAGGTATTCAGATCGCTGCTTCCTTGAAGAACAGTCATGTTCTGTGTGTTCTTTGTAAAGACCATTTGCACACAAATTAAGTGAAACCAATTTCAAGTTACTTAAACAATAAAGGCTATTATGAGAAAAGAGACTGGAAGGAACCACAGAAGAAGAATGAATGCCACTAGACCCTAGGAGCCACTGCAGCCACAAGCAGCAAAGCTCTCAGGTTATCCACACTGCCGTCTTTGCTTCTCTCTCCATCCTTTTTGGGAAATCAGTTTTCCCCGGGTGGAATATAGGAACCTCCTATTTTAAAGGAATGATTTGATGTCTCTTAGACTGCATCCCAAATTCCTAAGAAATAAACCACAAGGCTACCATGGCCGGGTGTCCACCCTGGGCCCATCAACTGTGTTCAGCAAAGTCATGTAAGGAGCCCAGAAGCCCATCCTGTGGTTCAGTGGAGAAGAGTGTGCTCACCACCCAAGAAGAGCAGTTGGCAACTCATGACCAAGCCAGACACACACATGTTACACACTCATGACACCCAGGAGGCCAGAGTGCTGCTTCACACACACTTGTCCCCTTAATATAGCTTGTTCTCATTTTATTAACTTAAAGAACAATCTGTTATCTTGACAAATGTCTGCTATTGACTATCTTCATTTAATTTGCACTGACTATATTAGATAACACTGATATAAAAGTTTATTTTGGTAATGCTTTTTAAAAGAGAGTTAGCACCAGAGGATTGGTGTAAAAATTGGTTATGTCATGAGCACAGGCAGGCACTTGTACACCTAAGAATACGTTCCCCACTGGTATGATGTCTGTGTGGGTGTTTGAAGCCTGTTGAGTTGGCTCCCCTGTGGAGGAGTCAGCCTATGAGCTCACAGAGACATGGATTTGGATTCCTCCCCTCTGATAACTCACTTGTTATGCTTTTGTTAGGACTGATAAAAGTTAAACATGCAAGATGTCCCGACTTCTTCTGGGGATCGTGTTCCAGATTTCAGTTCTGTTAAGGAATAGCTGAAGCATTCTGAGCCAGCCACAAAAGGGAGGAACTGTGTTTTGAGTTCCTTGCCACTGTGTGTGGTCGAGATGATCACTGGTGGCCTGTCTTCGGACACTTGTGTGCCCAGCACCATAAACGTGCACTAGCTCGTTCCAAGGTAATGCCATCATCTCAAGCCCACATGTCTACACCAAGGAGCATCTGCTAATAGGACCTGCTCAGTGTTTCAGATCCCTCATGCGGTGGATAATTCTTCTGTTCCAGCCACATCTCCCCATCAGAGATCTAGACACCAACCTGATGATAAGCCTCTGTCATGGCACCCTCCACGTCCCTGGTCTGAGGACAGACCAAAGCCCATCAGAATGTGCTGTGTAGTACTCTCTTACTGGCTTTGGTCTTGGTGAAAGCTCCTTGTGACTGCAGAGTGATAGAGATGCCCCACTTCTCTTCACTCTGCTTCCCACATGGTGTGCAGATGTGGGCCTGGAGCTCAGGGTACAGATATATCTAGAGGATAACTCTGTACCGCGGTGGGTTACAAATGCCAACGCGTATGGGCAGCAGAGGCCAAGGGAGCGGGTGCACAGAAGGAAAGGGAAGAGCACCCCAGCGTGCGGACGAGATGAGTGTGTACCAGCTACTGCACGATCAACCATACCTCGAGCACAAGCACCCACCTGCCTCCAGCGTGTGTCCAAGCAACAGAAATTTAACAAAGCTTCCAAGATGACATGAGCACACGTGGAGTCTGCCACCCCTCTCGTGCCTTGCAGTCTCAGGGAGACCTAGGATGGAAAGAGGCTGCAGCTACCTGCCTCCTCCCCAACTAACACTAAATCAATCTATTTTTGCATCTACTTGTTCATTTCCATCTGTTACCTATTAGCGTCTTAGTTAGGGTTAAGTTTCATTTCTTAACACAGAAAAACTCTTTAAGTACAATCTAAATAAGATGTATTTTTACTTCTCTACCCACAAGTACCCCAAAATTGCAAAATCAGTAAATAGGCACCAAGGGCTATAGTTGCAGCCCCAGGAAGTGACCAGGGCAGCATCCTGTTGTCCTTCCGTGCCACCAGCCTCAATGTGCCTTCCACTGTCAGGCTGCCTGTGCTCCAGGATGACAGGCAGAGCTCCTGTCTGCAGACAGCCCATCCAAGCCAGGAGGAGGGCAGTGAAATCCGCCCACCCACTCTGGAAGTCCAGACGTATTTCTTACATCTCAGGGACAGAACTCAAGCACGCAGTGCGCTCAACTGCAAGGGAGCTTACAAACATAATGCTCAGGTCGCTGGCACTGGCCGGGTGGGTGGACCAGGTTTCAGCCCCCATGTAGGAAGGTGAGAAAGGATGCTGGAGAACACAGTTAGCTGTCACCACCACACCAGCATCGCTCCAGACACCTTTCCTCTTCCTATCCCACGAGACAAACCATAGACTGCTGATCATGTCCCCTCTGCTGCTCCTTCACCATGCACACAAGTCAAGAGCCCTCAACTGCTCTCCCCGCAGAGTGCAAGATTAGGTGAGATCCACACTTCCTCATCTGCTAACTTCACTTCCTTCCAGAGAAACAGTAACCCCCAGCCACCCGGTGCAACACCTTCCCAGGGCTCCCTTCCTCAGGGTCCTCCACTCCCCCGCGGTACACCCCCAAGCCATTCCCTCAGCTCAGCCCAGGGCCTTCTGAGTCCTCCCCTCTCTGCCCCTCCCTGCCTTCTTTCACAGCTCCCTTCCCCTCTTCCCTTTCTCAGTCAACAGGCGCAATCCTCCTAGAGCCAGAAGAAGCCGCATCTGCTGATTGCACACACTGGAGCTCATCCTTCAGTAAGCGCTCATCAGTGTGCCGCGTGGCCCTTACTAAAGCACCAGGTCCCAGCTCTACTCTAACCCTGTCTCTGGTCAACCTGGGCTGCTCCGCCGCTCTTGTCCTCAGGGTTCCCCGAGGGTTTTTTTGTTTGTTTGTTTGTTTTGGTCTTTTTGTTGTTGTTGTTGTTTTGTTTTTGTTTTAAAGAGAGAGGGACAGTGAGACAGACAGAGAAAGAAAGAAACAACTTTATTTAGTTTTTCACATGGCCTTCGTTGCTCCAACACTCAGTTGTGTACGTGGTGCTGGGGTTTGAACCTCATGCTTGCCAGGCAAGTGCTGAAACCGCTGAGCCACCGCTCCAGCCCCTCCGTGAGGTTTAAATGAGGTGTTAAAGCCATCCACGAAGCTTTCCTTCACAACAGTGCTCCTGTTCCTTCCAGGGCAGCCGTCCCGTCTTGTTCACATGCACTGGGCACAAATGCGCCTGGGTGGCCTCTGCCAGAGTCTTCTTTTGCATGACCCTGAACAATATTTAAGGTATGAGACAAGCGTAGGCAACAATAACGCCTGCACAGTGAAATCCTGGATGACAAGAGTGGCCCCATCTTCAGCTTCTAGCCCCACCGTACCGCAGCGTTTCTCTGACAAAGGACAACGCTTTGTTGCGCGGAGCACAGAATTTGCATAGGTAGAAAAATCAACGAAGCTTTTCCTGAACCTTGCTGGCATGGACGTCTTCACCGTAAAACCTTATTCAGGAAGGGCTCTCAGGGAAGAGCGGACTTCACATTCTACTCAGCAGCTCTGAAAGCTGCTTCTACGGAAGAAGTGTTCATGCTGATGATCTGGGAAAAGCTAAAAGTGGAAATCCATCTGAGGGGCTCTGGAGGGGTGTTTCCTTTGGATGTGTGCATAGCTGGACCTGCATTTGGAAGAGAGGTGACCCTTGATGGATAGTGCTGCTCTCATTTGTGCCTAGCAGCAATTGAGAAGAAGTAAGATTGGAGCAGGCGATTCAGATCCGTATTTCCTGACCTCCCAACCTCTTCGTTCGGCTTCTGGGAGGCAACAGCCGAAACGAATCCCTTGACATCATTTCGCGTGAACGCAGAGGAACTGTTTTGATTACAATTGTTTTGGGGAAATCACATTCTCTTAGCTTAAGCTCCTGCCTAAGAACAACTGAGTTTGGCATCTTCCTTCCTGAGCAGTAGAGAATGATTTCTTAGGCACTCTTGAGGTGTGATCTTTGTTTTCAGAAAACACAATGTTAAATGCCATTCTTTTCTTTCTTTCCTTATCTACACTGCTGCAGGACTCAAAATATTTTATTTTCATGAATTAAACAATACAAAACTAATCTTCTAAATGTTAGATCTTCATGACATCCATTAAATAAAGAAACGCTAAAGCATTTCAGTGAACTGGTTTAGAAATTATAGCAGAGGAGGTCAGTCCTGATCCCAATCTACTGTGTGACTCTGGAGGAACAAATCACTGTTACTGGAGCCTGGACATAAAACAGCATGACAAGAGCTACGGGCTTGGTAAAAGTGCTGTCACTAACAACAAACTAATTTTTTTTAGTATTTCCTGGGTGCCAGATCATCCACATTTACAGGTGAGAAAACCAAGCCTCAGAAAAGCTAAGGAACTTATCTGAAATGATGCCACTTTTGGGGTGGCGTGCAGGGATGGCACGGGCTGCCTTGTGTCTTAACCATGCTCCTGCGCTGGAAGGGAAGAGGGAAGTGATTGGCTAAAGAGGAACATTGTCCATCGACAGGTGTCAAGAGTCACCCACCCGGAAAACACGATTCTCAGAAAAACACCCAAGTGAAATCCTTGTCTTACCCCAAAAAAGGTAAGACAAAAAGAAAAAATCTAAGAAAGGTGTAGCAGGAATTGAGAAACAAGTAATTACCACGTCTCAGCTTTTGTGCACCCACAACCTCACAGCCATGTTATGTAACTTTATGAGTTGGAAATCCCTAGAAACCAGTATGTCTGGCCCCACCATGTGATAGTATGTCTAGAACCTGCACCAATATACACGCACACACACACTCAAACATGCTATGGTCTAATGGGGATGAGAGGAACCTGTCAGGATAGGGCTAGCTGTCTTCACTGGCCTTCAATAACACTGATGCTTTCTCATTCGTGCTGCATAGGACAACAATGGACTCCATGAACAGGGGACCACCAGGGCGGTGTTCTTTGGAAGACGTAAAGGGAAGAAATAAATAAAAAGCACTCATCATGTTTTCTAAAGCTATGTGTCTACTGATATTTATGAGGATACATATGTCAACATGGGATCATAGAATTATAAATATATAAAAAGAAAAAATCGGATAATGGATATGAAGAATAAACTTAATTTTGTGAAGTTAACACTAAATTTTCACATTTAAAGTCTACTAGATGATAACACTCCAAGTGAGATGGCTTCATCTGTCTTTATTCTTTGAAGAACAAAGATTTACCATTCACCTGGCTGCAGTTATTAATATTAAAATCACTCAGCAAGCACTGATCTGAACCAGAGACTACACATCAGCAATACCATCTTCCAAAGCGTCCATCTCTGGCAAATGCCACATGGATTCCAAAGAATTTATACAATTCTCAGTGTGATGTATCTCTGGAGACAGCTGATAAAAGAAGCTCTTCTACAAGCTCGAACTCGAGGGACGGTTTGGGAAATGTCACAGAGAATATCTCAGGAAATTTGGAGTGATGTAACAAATTGATAATCCCTGTCAGATTACAGCACCGGGTTTTATCAGTTTCAAAGAACTTGCTGGGAGCATGCCCAGCATCCTAATAGTTCTTAATAATAGATCTAATCCATTCCTATCTGATTAGACAAAAGTAAAGCTTCTGAAAAACTTCAAAGTATTTTGTTTGAAATTTTTTATTTTAGAGTCTCTAATTTGAAAAGTTGAAAAGGCATAGCTTAACAAAATTCTGCTATTTAAAATATCCAATCTATTGGGGCTGGAGAGGTGGCTCAGCAGTTATACTGCTTGCCTGACATGCACAAGGACACAAGTTCGAACCCCAGCACCACGTACACAGTGAAGTGTCAGAGCAAAGAACGTCACATGAAAAAGTAAATAAAATTGATATTCTCATTCTTTCTTACTGTCCCTCTTTCTTAAAAAAAAATATACAATCTAAACCTCTGAATGACTAACACAAACATCAGAACTTTCAGGAACAGAACTCTGAAATCAAACTTCATTAAAATTTTGGCTCTTGCAAATAGTGACTCTGAGACTTTGGGCTTCTCTCAGCGCCTCTGTGTGTAACCTTTTCTGTTCAATGGGATTAACATGGTGAACTTGACCAGGTTGCCCAAAACCTGAAACAAGATGCCTGGAAAATGTTCAATGTGGTGAGTGAAATGCCACCAGAAGCAACATGGCTCTGTAAGGACAGGGTTGGTGACTCGTGTGTGGTGGTGCCTAAAGCAAGACCTAGCACACTGCAGATTTTTTCAATAAACATTTGTTGACCAAAGGCCTGGGGCTTTATTTCTACTGAAAATGATGATCCTCCTATCCCGAAGGCTAAACTCCTCCTATCCTAACACATCTTCCCTATTACTGCAATGCATTAAAGAATGACCACTACTAATCCCATGGACATTAAAAGGATAATGAAAGAATATTATGAACAACTTCATACTGGAAGTTTGATGACTTGAAAGAAATAGATTGATTTCTTGAAAGACACAATCTGCCAAAATTTCCACAAAGAGAAATAGATAATATGAATCAGCCTAGAGCTATTAAAGAAAGTGAATCAATAACTAAAACCTCTGAAACAGAAAGAAAAGGACCTAGATAGTTCCCTGGAAAATTCTACCAAGTATTTTAGGAAGGAATGATAAAAATAGTTTACAACCTCTTCCAGAAAGTTGAACAATTATAGCAAAGCTGCAGGATACCGTATCATAAGTCTTTTTTTTTTTAACATATACCAGAAATGAACAATTGACATTTGAAACTGAAAACACAAATGCCATTTACATAAGCACCAAAAAGATCGATACTTAGATATAAATCTAGCAATATATGTGTAAGTTCTAAATGAAGAACACTAAACTGTAAACATGGTACTTATGAAATCAAATCAGAAGGGGTCTTCCATCTGCTTATTTTCCTCACAATTCACCTTTTAAAACCCTATTCATATTGCAGAAATCAGTCTTGTTAAGAACACCCTGTCCTGTGACAAGGACACTGGGTATGTATCTTTTCTTTTCAATTTTTTAATTTAGTTTTTCATGTGACTTTCGTTGCTCTAACACTTCATTGTGTACATGGTACTGGGATTCAAACCCACATCCTCCCACATGCCAAGCAAGCACCTAAAACCAAAAGCCACTGCTCCAGCCCCTGGGTATATATCTTTAAGGGTGGGTCTGTGAAACTGATAAGATATTCTATTTCTTAGGGAAATCCTAATCTTCCCAGTGTGGCAGCTTTTCTGAGATGACACCATTGGTTTCTCTGGCAAGCAGGCTCATTCGCCCACTTGTCCTTTTATTCTGCCACCATCTAAGCAATTTGGTGACAACCTGAATGATCTCTCTGAACCTGGTTTTCTTTGTTCAATGGGGATTGAAATCATATCTACCTCACCAATTTATACTGAAAAAAATATGATCAATATGTAGCTCTTAGTTGAGCACATTGAATACAGTAAAAATTTAGTAACCATTAGTTGTTGTTTTTTTTTCTATATAATCTTTAAACTGCAATGGAGTAGAGTTGGCACAAAAGAGCCAAATTGTCAATCTGTTTCTTCCAATACAATACTACAAAGAAATCTCTGGCAGGTCTATCTTTCTGCAGCTTGATTAACATGTATCCATGACACCAAAAACACCATCAGTCATGGTCAAGTCTAGTAAAACAAAATTTGAATTTGCAAGTAGACTGGTATTATCAAAGATGGAGTACATGAATCTTACCAAAATTACATCTAATTGAGTCTTTTCAGAGTAACCGGACATGAAGACAAAAGGAAAGAATGGTATTCAAAATTATATTCACAAGTACCATGATGTTCATTATAGATAACTCCAAGAAATTTACTAAAAACTATTACAGCTAATGAACAAGTTCAGTGGGATTGTAGGATATAAAGTAGATATACAGAAGTCTATTGTATTTATATATAACAGCAATGAAAGATCAAAAACTAAAATTGACAATTCCATTTTTAGTTGCATCCAAATACTTAGAAATAAATTTAACAGAAGAAATACAAGACTTGTATACCAAATCCAAAAAAAAATCACTGAAAGAGTTTAAAGTATAAATAGAAAGATCTTCCATATTTATGGATTAAAATAATAATCTCCAAATTGACTTATAGATTTAATGCATTCCCTGTCAAAATTTCAACTTGATTTTTTCATATATAAAAAATCTGGTCCTAAAATTCATATGTAAATGTAAAGAATTCTAAGAGAAAAAAAAATTTTTGAATAAGTACGAAGTATCAGGACTCATTACCTCTTGATTTCACATCTTCCTACCAAGAGGCAATAACTAAGACCTTACCGTAATGGCATAAAGATGGTCATATAGATCCATAGACTCTGGAGGCTAGAAATAATATTAACCTTCAGAGTCAACTGACTTTTGACAAGTGTACCAAAATAATTCAGTGGCAGAAAGACAACCCTTTAACAAATGGTGCTGGGACAACTGGATTTTGGCAGGGAAAAGAATGAAGTTGGACTCCAAAATCAACACTTTGTACATAAGCATTAACTCATATACGCAGGTCTAAATGTAACAACCCTCAAAGGAAACAGGAATAAGTCCGTGATTAGGGATTACCCAACCGTGTCTGATGCAAGCAGCAAATCACAGGTGACATGCAAACACATGAAGTGAGTGTCCTCAAAATTAAAAGCTTTCACTTCAAATGACATCACCATCAGGAAAGCAAAAAGACCTATAGAAAGGGAGAAAGTGCTTGCCAATTATATACTAGATATTGGAATAATATCTACTATATACAGGCATTCACCAGCACCCCACTCACCAACTCTCAACTCAACCACAAAAAAAACAAGTGATGACTGAATGGGGCAAAGGACTCAAACAGATAATTTCTCCAAAGAAGATCTGTAAGTGACCAGTAGCACACACAGGACGCTCTATGTCAACATCCGTCATTAGGGGAGATGCAAACCAAAATCACAAGGGACTGCTCCCCCTGCCCAACAGCTAGGTGGACCAAAAAGACAAACAAGAACTGATGCTGGCAAGGATGCAGAGAAATTACCAAAGGGGCTGTCTGAATTCTGCCCCAAACCACCCCATCACCCCGGTCTTCAAGTCCAGTGCCAGATGGCACAGATACTTCAGAAGAAGAGGGGCCATTACTCCAGCCATTAGCACAGTAATTCCACTCTGTAGTGGCTGATTTTGAAGCAAATGATCTGAGGCACCGTCTTTGAAGTAAGGTCTGAAATCAAAGGAATGATTACTAATTCACTCACTAGAATATCAGGGGCTACTTTGACCGGTGCACCCAACGCATCCCTGGCAAAGCCCTGAATTCCACAGGGCAAGCTCTGGTTTCGTATTTGTTAACATTAGCAGTGGCACTTGCTTGAATTGGTGTTGCAATTTTGCCTGCTTAGTGCCTGATAACATTTGATATCCTCTTACACAATCAAGGAGCGTTTGTATCCACGTTATGAGATTGGGTACTGTGCTTCAGCAATTCAATAATCCTGGGTTTACGGTTATGCTCTTTCTCCTCTGACCTACATAAAGTTCTCCTTTATGGAAGCCAAGTCCTTAGACAGGACAGCAGCCAGTGTGCACATCCAAGGAACTCTCAACTCTCACCCAGATGATCCTGCTGCCCTCCCCTCTGATTCAGCCAGAAACTCATTCTGATTAGGGAAGATTTGCTCCCTCCATAGGCGAGGCAAGTTCCATTGCTCTCTGCCTCTCCTTCTGTCCTTGATCCCTTCTCAATCCTTTTTTGTCTTTGTGCTATTTTATTTTCTTCCATGCAATCTAAATCCTACTATGCCCAACTTAAGGAAAAAACTAACGCCTGAAGAACTTCGCGACATCCCATCAGACTGTACTGGTATTTTCTCTGTGCTCCCTCCAAGTGCTAAGCTAAAATTTGGGAGGTTTGGCTGTGTGGTGAGGCTGATGCTAAACACTGCAGACCTCCTCTGTTCAATGCTCCTGACACTCCCGTAGAACAGAGGCTTCATGAATCCCAATGCCACAGCAGAAACCAAGATGCAGACGAGGTGGATCTGTGCCTGTTATGAGCGGTGACACTGGGATGCAGACCTGGGGCAGTGGCCTCAGAGCGACCTGGGCTCCTAACCAGAGCCTCACCTGGAGCACAGGCCTGCTTCTGGGTACCCTCTGCTCATGGTCCGTGACCCTTGCAGGGGAGGCTCTGCAGGAAATGCATCATCTCCCTTTTCAGTGTAACGCACCATCCCCTGGCACAATGGCTGGAGCACATGGCCCTCCATTTGTGCTGGTGGAATTAAATTATAATAGTGTTCCTATGGGAAATCACAACCAGCTCTAGGATAATACTTCCTGATATTTGTCCAGAAATGTCTTGTGGCAGAAAGATTAGACTGCAATGAGTTTAGTATTCGCCTACTCTATATCATCCAGAATGTTCTTCCATAACGCACCTGTTCCTCAGCGCTACATACAAGAGATGGTGGAATCACTAGGTGAAAGGATGATCATTATCGCAATTGGAATCATTATTGCAAACAGCACAAGTGTTCTGAGCGTTTTATACACATATTATTCATACATAAAGCAAATCTATGAAGACCATACTATTATTTCTATTTTAAAGAGAACGAAAGCAAAACTCAGAAAGGTTAAGTGACTCACCCAAAGTCAGTCAAACGCAATCCCAGCTGTCCTCTCAACCCCAGAACTCTGCCACAAGCAAAGCTGCCCTGCTGTCCCCTGCGTCAGGACAGAGGTATGCATCTGCTAAAGTTACCTTCCCTCTGCCTCCCTCAAGGCCCAGAAACACCCCAAGACCCAGATGATGCATTTGTGTGTGAGCAACCTTTGTGCATTTGTGAACGTAAAATAGCATTTTGTTTTTAGTTGGTTTCGTTTGGGTATACCAGAAACATCGCTAGCAGCATACTGATCTAATCACAGATTATGCCATTTGGAAGAACTGACTCAGAGTTGCTTCTTGGCCGGGCATTCGGTGTCCCTGCTGTCTAGTGGCAGAATGGATTCAGGAGGCCACGTCTTCGACGCTCTTTAAACGCGGGTCGTGCGTTAGCTGCACTGAGCTCTGCTGGGTTGTGCTGGGCGGTATTGTCTCCTCTTATGTGGTCAATTACTGAAAAGTAGGCTTCGTTGTGTCGAGAATGGTCTCCTGGGTCATTTCAAAGCAGTCGATGCAAATTCCTTTTCCAGCCCAGAGAGAACACTGCTGCCCACCCCCGTGACAAGCTAACTGCGGGCTACTCCTAGGTGCACCAACACCTCGCTCCTGGTTTTCTGTTTTTCCTTCCTGTTCATAATCTCACATTTCTTCCTTGTTTCTACACTCAGAATAACTCAGATGCATCCTATTCAAGTATTCAAGAAGAATACTTGCCAACACTCCACAAAAATATTGGCAGTTTGGAGCTAGGCAGACCCCAGCACTCCTGGCTTTCTGAGATCTTCCCACCAGACTTCAAAGGAAAGATTCCACCAGTAGGAGAGGGAAGCATTTTTGCAAAGGAGAACATCTTAGGGATATTTGTACAAGATAATCCCAAGAATGAGTTCTTTCAGAGGGGATATTTAAACATATTAAATTGCAACAAATTCTCTGACCTTTCTATTAATTTGCTTAATGATTAATCTGGCAATTTTGCTGCTTAACCAAATAGGAAAAATTGGTAAGGCTTGTCTAGTCAATATTAGCTAATGCTTATATAAATTCGAAAGCCTTACTCAAGCAAATTAATATTGTAACAAGGATAATTCTTAAATGAAGGGATTTTTGCTGGGGGGAAGAGCCTGTCAGGGGGGCTTGCCCATTACTATCATTTCTCTGTCTGTTTTTAAGACTATGCAAATGGGAACCTTGTACTTTTCTGACCTTATTTCCATTTCCTTGGTAATGAGGATCTGGCTATTGGAAGACTGTGACTTCCTAGGGTTTTAGGGACACAAGCAGGGCTCCCTCAAGCCCCTGGGAGTGGGACTGAGAATCCACATAAGAACAAGATGGAAACCGGAAGTGCCAGCCAAGGAAACCATGGGTGCTCACAGCCTGGGCCTTCCTGTTCTCAACGCTCTGCTGTTCTGTTCCGAATACCTCACAGAATCCTCTCCAGCTAAAACCCAACAGAACAGAATAAGAACTCATGTACGGAATGAAAGAGAAGCCTGGCAATTGGAAAGTGTTCTGCCCTGTTTAGTTTTAAATCCATGGAATTGGGTAAGGGTTGTCTGCCTCTAGGGCTGGACTAAGGCATCTCTTTTACAAGTGGAGAAACTGAGTTTAAGTGACACTGAGATCACCCCACAGAGGTCCACGTAGTGGCAGGGTTTTGTTTCAGATGGCTCCACCCCAATCCCGTAGTCATAGCTACTGAGCTACCTGGCTTCATGAACATTATGACTATGACTTCAAGGTCAGAGTCAGATGAACTTGGATTCAGACGCAGTCTCTCTGTGCCATCTGCATCTATGCAATGCTCAGGATTGGGGGCTGTTTTTTAGTGGTCAGGTTTAATAATCAAAAACACCGGCTTGGGACCTGGAGCGGTGGCCCAGTGGTTATGGCCCTTGCCTGGCATGCATGAAGATGCCAGTTCAAATCCCAGCACCATGCACACAACAAAGTGTCAGAGCAATGAAAGTCACATGAAAAACTAAATAAAATTCATTCTTTCTCACATTGTCTTTCTCTAAAAAAAAGAAAAAGAAAAAGAAATGCTCAGCATTATCGTAAGAACTACATGAGATAATACATAAAATGCACAGGGTCTATCCAGCAGGTGGTTATAAGTAGTGGTACCCGATTCATCTGAGCTATATTCAGAATGTTAGCATCATGTTGGAATTAAGTTTCAAATACCCACTATTACTCACTTCATATAAAAGATTCTGAACACTTGTCCATACACATACACAGGCAGGCATCATCTCCACATTCATGCATCCCGGGGTCTAAAACTACTTCTACTACTCTGAAGTTCAAAATAAGAATATGACCCTAACCAACAACAAAGGTCACGAGTCAAGCAAAACTCTAGACAGTTTCGTGGGTCTCTAGGAGCTACATCTGTGAGATTTCACGGGGGCAGAAGAGGCTGTGACCACCCTGTGAGGAGCGAAGGCCTCTTCCTGCAGGGTGTGAAGAATTCATGTAGAGGAGATGGTGGAGGAGGCTCCAAAGGTACAGGAAAGGATAAGGCGGGAATTTCCACGTGTCCTTGAGCAGGCACAGAGCACTGAATTTTCTGAGTTTCTGTCATTATATGATATGCTTTATCTGTTGCTGAGATAATTTCCCCTTTGTCTTTTTTCTTTTTATTGAGTTTTTGTACAATCATAAATGCATATGTAGTAACAATATGTATACCCCGATCCTAATCCAGAATCACCCCCTTATCACCCACACCTCAGTCTCTTGACTCTTCTATATTTCCCCCAAGGAGATATATATACACACACATATATGATTGATATGTGTATGTGTATATACACACACATATATATGATTGTGCATTTTCCAGAATTAAATGATTGCATAAGTTTTATTTGGCTTCTCAGGGGAATAAAGAGTAAGCTACATGGCTGATCCCCCCCTAGATCCATCCCTATCATCATCCCTCCCTCTCTCCTCTCTCCCTGTTCTGACCCCCGCACACACACATCTCTTGTTCCCCTAGATTATGTGTTGCTTGACTTTGGTGAGTCTAGCACGTGAGCTTTACCTTTCACCCAAGCCTGGGTTTAGCTCCAGCCTGCACAAATGAGGTCAAACAGTCCAGCCTTGAGCCTCTGGGTTCGGCTAACTTTGCTCAGCATGATTTCTTCCATTGCCATCCATTTACCATCAAGTGCAGCAATGTCCTTGTTTCTAATTGCTGAGTAGAACTCCATTGTATCTTCTTAAACCATCAGGACTGGGGGAGCTGTCTGTTGTCACAGTACTCATTGGTTAATCTGCTTCTCCTCTCTTGCCCCTGGTACAATGACCAGAAAGAATGCAGTATGTCCTCAACTAATACTTGGTGCATCTTGGTGGCCAAATGCAGTTAAACTTGCACATTCTGACAGTCATGTGTGAAATACATCCCAATGTTGCTCATTTTCAGCCTCCTTCTGATGCCATTGTCCTCCTTGATATGATCCAGACTGCAAAGATGCACACTCTTCCTGCCCAGGCCGTGAGGAACACAAGCTCATGCATCAGAAAGGCCCCCTTTAGAGGGAGGCTGTCAAAAGGGCAGAGGAAAGAGTTGGCTCTCAGCTTCCGGCAGACTAGCTAAAAAGCCATTGTGGAATTGTTCTCTTGGCCAAGAAGTAATCACATGTTGGCAGGAGTTCAGCAAGGTTAAAAGAAGTTTCTTTTAACCCCAGTTTAACATAAGGGTGTTTGCCTCAAGACAGATGGGCAATAAAAGCTTTAATGTTTAAAATATATTCTGCATGAATTATAAATTGTTAAATGAGAAGGGAAAAAGTCATTCTAATTCCTGCTTCATATCATTCAAAATCCAAGAAAAATGAACTTTTCTGAGATAGTTGATCCATATTCAACGAAGATCTCAACTTGGACTTTTCCTCCAAATGCCTGTGTTTACATTGAGTTGTTTTTCCTGTGCTTTTAAAAGAGTTTAAGAAAAAATTTAAAATAGGTTATATTTTTTGTTGATTGGCATTGTTCATATCCTTGGCTTGACATACTCCATTACAAACTTCATTCAAATTTGGTGGTTTCAGAAGAGTTGTTGTTTCTGACAATAAGTGCTAATATCCTTAAGCATAAAGATGAACTATGCTTAGGGATTTTTTAGACAATCATGACATTCCTTATTGGAAACTTTTCAACCTTATTTTTTTTAGAGGTTTCATTAATCAGACTTTTCATCATAGGCAAAATCGGTGGAAAGCGTTTTTATCAGGATGAGGCAAAATGATGATTGATTTTTGGCTTCAATCTCTCTCAAGGCTTATATCATAGAATTTGAGTGCAGTAAGAGGATTTCAGAGCTGATCAACAAGCATTCTGTTATGTCCCAGCTGAGCAAACTGAGACCCAGAAAGGCCATGTAGCAAGGCATTAAGCCAGCTCATCATTTGTTCCACAACCCGCCAGCTGATATTAGAGTTTAAATATGGTTTGTCCCCACCCAGACTCATGTTGAGGCTTGGTCCCTAATCAGATGGTGCTGACAAGTGATGGGGCCTTTGAGAAACATTGGGGTCACGAAGGGTCCAACACAAATGGACTGAGTTACCGCAAGAAGGGGTTGTTTGTAGGAGAGTTTGACTCTCAGGGCTTTTTCTCTTGCTTCCTGCCTCATTCATACTATCCACCATAAGACCCTTATCAAAAGCCCAGGCCAGTATCTTGACCTCAGGCTTCCAGAACTGTGAGCTAAATTAACTTCTTTGCTTCATGAATTACCAAGCTTTGGGTATTTTGTTATAGCAACTTGATTTGTACTAAGACAATTAAAAAGTCCTATGTGCCGGCCCTTCAGAGGGAATGATCTAAGGATGAGTAACTACACATTGAGGAGTCTGCTGTCTTCATTGAAGCTGGAACTAACACCTAGGTCTCCTCAATCCCAGGGCGAAGTTCCTTCCTTCCCAAGAGGGCAGGCTATCAGAATGGCCTCTGCTCTCTTGGAGACACTGAAGTGTAATGTCATTTGGTGCCTGGCTACATTGTCCATCTAACCCCACATCTGTGTGTAAGGAGTCACCTACACAAAGGTAGAACAACCTCTGAAATAAAAATTTAGGAAATTATTTCCAAAGTCATATAAACATCACTTAACCCAATGGCATTATCAAATCCCCACAGGACTGAATGCTTTCTCCTTCATTTCAAGCCACTGCTAAATCATGTATGCCCCAGAGCATGAAAATGCCGAGCATAAATCAAAAACAAACCAGTTGGGTTTTTTTTTTTTTTCCTTCTGTGCTATTGCAGAAATATCAATTTGCCACATCATTTAGCAGCAAAGAAGAAAGCTCCAGATGGGATCAGGAGAGGCATGAACAATGAGCCTGGTCACTTGCGGGGAAACTAGGAATTTCTGACCAAATTGAATTGCTGAGAGTTTCAGGGAAAGATGTTACCACGTAGATGAAGTGAGAATCAGGAGAGCCACTTCCCCCTCCCCTATACAGTGTCTGCTTTTATTTAACTTGTATTTGCTTCTAATTCTCTCCCAATAAGTGAAACCTCCTTGGCCTACACCCCCACTGCCAATGCCAACTTGTTTTATTTTTGTAACTTCTCAGTGTCTTCCCATAAGACACAATCCAGACTCTTAACCGACGTTGGCAAACATGAATGTAAGAGTTCTAACTGCACAGGAGGTGCAAATGCACACCCTGGCAGAGGCAGCCACAGGTCGCTGCTTGCTTCTCTGAAGAAGCCCTTAGGCAGGGACTCAGGAGAGCAGGGTCTGGGTGGGGGTCTGGAGAAGACCCCAATTGCCCCCACCCGCAGTACTCACACAGGAGAGAAGCTACATCACCCATGACACTTCCCTGCCAGTAATGACCCCTGCAGCTGTTAAGTCTCTGGCCACACTCTGCTCTGAGGACCTGACATTTTCTGCTTGCATGACCTATGTGTCACTTGGTGATATAATGCCGCATGTTAGTGTCTGCGATGTTCTTTCTTTGTTCTTAACTGGCTTTGTTTGCCCTGACACTTATCTAAGCCTAAACCCCTTCTCTAAAGTGTCAAAAGTCCTGTTTTTCTCATCCTAATTTTCTCTTAACTGCTCCTGAGTCTGAGCAAACTCAGTGATCCTCCATTTTCTTATAGAATAAAAAAAAAAATCTCTAAAATTTCTCTCAGCTCAAATAGTATGTAGGTCTAAGATCTTATTTATCACTTAGAAATTTAGATTGTCCCCTTTGGGTTTATCATTATCACTCCTTTCAATGGCTACAGTGATTGTAGTGCGCTGTAGGTAAGCTTGCTCCAAGGGGAAAGAGGCCAGTGACAGTGTTTTGGGAAGTAGTTAGAATTTGTGAGATTAAAAGTCAGAGGTCTTTGGAAACACCCCTCAGACTTTTTTTTATCAAGCTCAGAGCTTCCCAAGTCTTCTCTTCCGCAAACCAAGGGATGTAATCAAAGCTTGGTATTTGTTGGAAGCAAAAGTCTTCCTAGAAATCCATCTTTGACGTTTACAATTTTCAACTATCCAAAAGCAATTTTCTTTCCTCCAAAGGGCAGTCTTGTCTCCTTAAATGAAGGGAAACACAGCACACGCATGTCACATGACAGTCCAGCCCAGTTTCAGAAGAAGAAATGAAACAATCAACAGTTTCAGTTCGTAATTCAGGAAGAAAGGGTGAGAGCCAATCATGACGTGTTCCTCATTTTCTGCTTGAAGAAAAAATACAGAGTACTTATGAGAACTGTCCTCTGTTATTAAAGTGAGATGACTGCTTCAGCCCCTCTAAAATGTTTTGTAATATTAATTTTTCACTAATGACATTTTTAATGGACTCAGTGATAAATTGCTGCCCTAGTCCTGCTGTCAGCAGAGTGGATGCATGGGACTGTAATAAGCATGACCCCCGTCTCTTACACAGATTGGAGCCATTCATTACCCAAGGCCGTGGCCAATTTGCATCTCTGATCCATAAGCATTCTTTCTCCAGCTGTTACCTAAATCTGTCCTTGCAACTATTTCCATCAGTTCTAGAGATTTGCAGGTAATAGTCTAACTTTGAAGATAAGGGAGATGGAGGAGTTTCATATACCCCACCAGAGGAGATCAGACCAGACCGCAGGCAGCTTCCAGGGTGGGGATTTTGAATATGTGTCTCCCTGGATCACCAACATCAGCCTAAACACTAGAGAATTTGAAGGCACCCTGTTCCCTATTGTAATTTTTTTCAACACTGAGTAATTCCAATGGCTTTGTAAAACTAAAACTTTGATTCCCTCCTTCAAAAGAGGGGGACAAAAATAACATTCTCCTGCTCTGTTTTTAATCTATTTATTCTCTACCAGATTAAGGTAGAAAGAAAATTTATAGAAACATTTGAAATTAGTTTATTTGTGTTTTCATGGCTTCATTTATGCATTCATTGAGAAGTAGCCATTGCTAGATTGCTCAAAGAATTTCTTATCAGTAAGCGCCATAAAATGGAGTCTCTCCTGTTCATTATTCTGTCCTCCAGCTGAGCACAATGCGTAGCAGGGAGTGTGTTCGTGAAGAGAGATGTTGGGACACCGAAAAAGAACAAGAAAATCAGGAGAAAGCTAAGTTCTGTCTAGGAAATTATTATAGCTAGAGTCGAGGCTCAGCAAATGCTAGTTATTTATACATGTAGTGGAATAACTGACTTATTTCCAAAGCACTGACTACACTGTGGGACTTATTTGTGTTCAGATTGGATAAAAATAGCTTAACACATTTTATGATTCTATTGATATTTGCTTAGAGGGAAACAAACACAGTTGTTAGCATCTACTCATCATTATGTGTGTTCGTGTACGAGTATACTTTGGCAAAAATCACTCAACTAGTCCCACTTCTAGGGAAGGCTGTTAAGAAAAAGAGAGAAAGACTCTTCAGGCTCAAGTCACAAAAGTTACTGCCCTTCCATGTGGGATGCAGGGCAGGAATTCACTAGGGCTGAAGAGAGCTTCAAAAGTGTTTTCAGTAGGACACACACCCCCATTTCCTAAGTATCCATGGTGGCTTGGCCAAACTGAAGGCGATGGTTAGAAGGCACAGTCTTTATACTCAAAGCACCTCAGCCACAGGGACCAAGACGGAGGCTCTGAAAAGAACAGGAGGAGAGGGCACCTGTGCGCCCCAGGGCAAGCATCCACGGAGTTTCCAGAGGAAGTGACACTCATTACATCTGCAAGGGACAAAATTAAGTGAAAGCAATAAAAAGAAGCCAAGCAAGAGCAAACCAGCACACCAAGCAGGAGAGAGCACTGCAGAAGAAAGAAGAGCACATGGAGAACCGCGGAGGCTCGCTTTGGCCACCTCTGCGAGAAGCGAGGCCATGTTGGATGCATGGGCAGGGGCATGACTGGGGAGGACCTGGCTGGCCACGCTGAGCTAAACCCTACCCTGGATGATAGAACATTTCACACACATGCTGAGTGCTACGGTTTGGATCTCAAGTGTCCCCACTCCCTCAGGTCCCTCTCCTGAAGGTTTTGGTGCTATTGGGAGCTGGTGGGACCTTCAGGAGGAGGGGTCTATGGGAAGGAAGGAAGGTCACTGGGATATGTCCTTGCAGGTGATATTGGGACCCCAGCCCCTTTTCCTTCCTGCTTCCTGGCTTCCATGAAGTGAACAGCATGGCTACACCACACCCTCCCAGAAATGGTGTTCTTCCTCTGCACAGGCCGAAAGCAGCAGAGGTCAAGCCACCATGGACCTCTGAAACAGCCAGACACAACCTTCTGCCTTCTACTCTGATTATCTGACACTTTCTTACAGCCATGAAAAGCTGACTAACACACTTAAGTAAACAAAAAGGGGGATGGGTAGTGACTATCGGTCAAGCTCGCAAAACCAGCAGCCTCTAGAATACGGGTGCCGGCCACTTAAACCACAGCCCAGGAAGAATCTAGAATCTAGGCACTCAGAATGGTCCAGCAACTGACATAACACACATAGCAGGCTTTCTTACAAAACAACCTCTAATGAAACTAGGCCGCCCTGAGCCCTGCCTACCAGAACTCTGTACCCTTCTACCCAGAAGGCGGAGAAAGAGGAAAATCCAGGTGGTGTGCCCAGCAGCCCTCCAGGGGTTGCGGACCCCACTTCTCAAGGGATCAAAGGAACCCACCAGCAGGGTCCCTGCTGGTGTCAGCAGCACCCTGTGGCTTGGCTTAGGAGGAGCAGAAGGTCTAGTGAAGGAGTAAAGGCAGAAGCAGTGAGTGTCAGAAAGCTAAAAACTAATGAAGGCTTTTCAGTAATAAGAAAATTCAAAGAATGAGAAAGACGAATGATGCAGAGCCCACACGTCTAGCAAACACTGTCGGGACACGTGAAGTGGCAGTGTGAGAACAAAGATCAAACGGGCCGCAGATAGAGAGCACTGGAAAACCCAAGGCCAAAGGCAGTGCTGCAGCAGGGGGCAGCCGGGAGAGGAGGCCCTGGGAAGCTCTGCCTGCCTCTGGCTCCAGCCGGAGTGGGACGCAGCCACCTGGAAGGCTCCAGAAGCCTGTGCTGGCCCCACCCTCAGAGCTTCCCATGGAGGATATGGAGTGAAGCCGCCAAATTGCATTTCTAGTAAATCACCTGTTGATACTGCACAGCTGGTCCAGGGATGAAACGCCAAACCGTGTGCATCAAGGACAAGCTAGGACCTGAGTGAAGGGAGGTGAAGTACAAGCTTGCTACAAGGAGGAAACCGCGTAACGAAGGCATGTGGTCAGGAAGGTGAGGTCAATGCTGGTTGCAATGCAGTCCAAGGCGCAGCAACATTGGCGACCCCGTTCCACCGCCCACCCCAAGCAGCCAAGGGCAACTGCGCTCGAAAACGGTCATTTTCACCATAAGGCAGTGGCCACCTTTTCTCCAGAACCTTCTACCCTGAAAGGCAGTCAAACTCATGTATTAGACCCAGCAAAGGGGTAGCAACACGTAATCTAGGGGATCTCTGAAGAGGGAGGGAGGACAGGGAGGGATCTAGGGAGACAACACTCTACACCCCTGAGAATCTAAACAACACTTATGCAATCATTCAATTCTGGAAAATTCACAACCTAAGCATTTGTCACTTGCAGGAGTGAGATATACCAGAATCAAGAGACTGGGGTGTGGGTGATATGGGGGTAATTTTGGTTTAAGAATAAATGCATATCATATTGTTATTTTATATGCATTTATGATTGTACAATAACTAAACTCTTCATTCTTTACATTTTTTTTTAAATCTACCATGTAACTATTCTAGCTCACCAGGTCTCCTACTCTCCGAACTGAAACAGCCATTACTCCCAACCTATTCAGCTCAGGTGTCTAACTGATCCCTTTCCTCTAAATGAAAAGGAATTACAGACCTTTAGTTAGTAAGTGCAAGACTGAGAATTTTCTAAAAGTTTTAATAATGAAGTGTACAAAGTTTTAAAAATGAAGTGTACCAAAAAAAAGGAAACCCAACCCAAATAAAGGTTCATACGACCAAGGCAAGTTTACAAAACTTTGCAAGACGTTATGGGTTTAATTGTATTCCCCACCCCACCCAGCAAAGTCCCAGACCTCAGTACCTCAGAATGTGGCCTTACCTTTATAAAGCAATTGAGTAAAAATGCAGTCATTGTGATAGGGCTTAATTCAATATGACTGGTGTCCTTACAGAAAGGAAATGTGGACCGAGAAGACCCTCAGGGTACTCACATGACACAGAGGCCTCTGTCCACCCAAGGAGTAGAATAAACAAGCGAGGATTGTCCTGTGTCCACAGCCCTACCAACACCTCCATCCCAAACTTCTGGCCTGTGAAACTTGTCTTTGTAATCGGGTGACAGTGCTTATTCTCAAGCCACATTAGCCTGAAAAGATGTTTTGTATCATTATGATATTTTCCGTAAGGGCCCCATTCCTCAGATGATGCATATAAAATCAGCAGTTACCATCCACACACCAAGTGAAGACCAATCTGGCGCAGTGACACCTGCCGATCTCAAGGATTGCCCAGTGGCCAATCTAATCATCAACTTGGTTCCTTCGACGTACCTGTCTGGCTGATTGATGGAGTAACTGACCACAGGCTTGCAGGAGTAAGAACCAAGCAGGAGCCTCTTGCGGTGCCGACTTGCTATAGCTAGCGAAGCTATATAAAAAGCACCTGAGGGCTGGAGCCGTGGCTCAGTGGTTAAGGCGCTTGCCTTGCAAACACAAGGACCCAGGTTCAACCCCAGCACCACGTACACAACTAAGTGTTGGAGCAACAAAGACCAGATGAAAAACTAAATAAAAAATTGATTCTCTCTCACTTTCCTTCTATTCAAAATTTAAAAAAAAATCACCTCAAGTCACTAAAGTCAGGGTCATCCCCTTCTCCTTACCACTTTAAAAGTTAGAATGAGAAGCCAGGACAACTGAATGCTTGGAGACAGCAGAGGGATGTTGCTGGAGACCCTCCTGGTTTATGGTGCTTGGAACTTACTGTCACCTAGCAAGATAAGGTAACTACCCACGCAGCTGAGAGGGGAGGGAGCAGGACCTTGACATAGATGAGCATCACCAGGGCTGGAGCAGCGTGGGCACATCCTGTGTGGGCACAGCAACCTCACGGTTAGATCCCCACCCAGAGGGCCTTCATTTTACTCCTCCATCTCTTAGTCCCTAGAGGGAGAGAAAATAAAGTCACAATGACATTCCTCTCAGTCTAAAAAAGAGCTGCTGAGCCAGGCCTCCTGCTGCCTGTGGATGAAGGATCCCCTCTGCTGCTCCTGGTCACTGTGACAAAGGACAGCTGAGGATAGCGAGAAGAAACACAACCATGCAGCCAGCATGGCGGGCGTGAGTGGGTGCCCTGGCCCTGGGCAGAGAACTGCAGAAGGGGACAAGCGAAGAAGCCAATCACCTCACAAGTGACTCTGATCACCCTTCATCATGCAGTTGAACGGAAAACCACAAAATGCCAGCAGCACATTGAGTTAGCATCTTCCTTTCAAAGAGCCCTCATTGCCACCACCTGCCCAGAAGTGGCTGTGCATTGTGCACCCCCATGACTGATTAGCCCTCAGAGCCCTCTAAACAGCCCTCTATTTGGGGGATAATATTGACTGTTGCTTTCTCACACTTGTCCTTGTTCCCCCAAGTTAGGGGCACTGCTCCAGGGACAGCAGGGCAAGCACTGTGAAGGTCAGAGCCCAAGGAGTCTGTCCCCAGCGGCCAGAAAGCATCACGTAACAACTCCCGTGTGGCCAGCTGACACCATCTAGAGACAGAGCTGGGGGCACCTGTGCTTCATCAAAGGCGTGGCGAATTCCGCATGCGCACGCCCTCATCCTACAGATTGAGCAGAAATTTTCAGGGTGAGCCCGTCTACTGAACCAAGGGTTTGGAAAGCAACGTCTATCCCTCGAATCTCAGCTGCCCTCATTCTCCACTCTCAAAGGGATCCTGAGTGCTCAGGTCAGGGGTTGAGGTATGGGCAGCTGAGCCCTCTGTGCAAGATTCCCAAGCAGGTGACACAGGGGCGATTAAACTTCCTACCAAATGTGTCAGGCAGGTACCACAACGATTAGAGGAATTTTGACAAGTCTACAAGTTAGGTACTTCACATTGTTTGCAATAGTATTAAAATGATTTTAAGTGACCAGGTGATGCTAATGTAAGATAATAGAACATTTGCTGTCCAAATTGAAAGCACGGAGTGCCACACAGTCTTTTGAAATAGGGAGTGGGACACTTCGTCAGGTAAGCCAGCAGCTCCACGGGGTAGATCACGTGCTATCACTGCATTCTCTCACCCTGAATTTTACTGGTGGAATAGAAGGATGAGGTCCTTGGAGGATTTAGCCCAGGAACAAGCCTCAACTTGCCTGACCCCAGCCCTGGGGGTGTTCTCTCTGGTTTCATCCTGGTCCTCTGCAGAAGGTGAATGCGTCATCCTGGGTGGCCCTCCTTGTATCTCCGTATTGTTCCAGATTTCAGTGAATTTTAAAGTGAATGAGGGGGGCTGTAGCAGGGACTCAGCGGTTACGGCGCTTGCCTGGCATACGTGGGACACAGGTTCAAACCCCAGCACCACATGCATCAGCGAAGACTCAGCAATGAAAGCCACGTGGAAACTAAATGAAATTCTTTCTCTTCCACTCTCCCTGTCTCTTTAAAATAAATAAATAAACTAGATAAGGACAACACAGACTGCACTAGGCTGCTCCTCGGGCTCCCTGCTGACCAAATGAGTCTACTGTTTGACACCTGTCCCACCTCTGCCTCCATCTCACTGGTCTCCAAGGTTGGTCTTGAAGTTAGTGACAGTTTAGGGTGTGACAAGCATTGGAACAAGCTGTGTATATATATATATATATACATACACACACACACATATATATATGTGTGTGTGTGTGTGTGTGTGTATACACATCATCTATCACATCTATCTAGCTGTGCTAATACCTCCCATATAACCAGGCCACTTATCCAGAGTGGACAGAGACATAGTCTAGTACACAGAACAAGCTTCCAAAACACCAGTCACACAGTGAAGCAACTCAGCTCCTGCATTGTACCAGATGGCAGTGAACTCACAGCAGATTAACAGCTGTAAGGCAGTTCCTGGAATGTGCCTGAAACTTCCCTGGCCAAGACCCTTATTATGCTAACCAAGTAAGGCTTACCCAAAAATCCATACCAATGAGGAGGTGTTACCCAAAAATGCATTCTAATGAGAAGGTCTAAGCTCAGGCCCAAACCTCACAAAAAAGAGGTTAAAAACCAAAGCCTGCAACCCAGGAAGCGGTGACATGCTCCACAATGGAGGCATTTTGACACTGATCCTTATGCCCAATGCATGCCTCATCTCCATCCCCTGGCAACCCATTTGACCTGCCATCAAACCCAGCAACTCCGTGCCAGAGTCTGAAGCCGTGCCAAACCCAGCAACCTCAGCTCAGCCTGGACAGCACCTGATCTCAGCTCCCTGGAAAGTGCCTGCCCTATCCATCCGGCTCCCTGCAGTTTGACCTCAGCTCCTAGAGAGTGCCTGACCTGCCCACAGCTCTGCTTGCGATCTGCTGGTAACCATGGACATCACACCACGGCTGGTGAGAGGACAATGAGCTTATTCTTCCTCACCTATTGCCTTAAGCTTATTGCAGTAAGAATAGCCTATAAGTGGTGTGTAATTATTAGATTATATTATGTGTGCTGTGACTAAGTAAGCTAAGAATATAGGAGAGTGTGATTTGTAGTGTGACATCCCTTGAGAATTGTGATGTTAATACCCTCGATTGCTGTGTTAAATAAAGAATATTAAAATGGAACTTGTCTCATTGCATCTGTCACTGAACGTGCAATCTCTCAGAGAGAGTGGTCACCTGCAGGCGTAGATACCAGCGCCACCACTCAGGCCACACTCCCAACTCCACTCTACAGCCTCCACACATTAGCAGAAAAATCACTCTGATTTTTCACGACTTCATAGACAACATAGGTAAGTCTAGTTGGGAGACTGGATCTAACTCTTGAGACATCTGAACAATCTAATTCTTAGCCTGGCACAGTGACACCTGTCATCTTGATGACTCAGGAGACTAAGGCAAGAGGATCACAAGTTCAAGGCCAGCCTCAGCAACTTAGACCTTGTCTCAAAAATAAATAAAAGCAGTGGGGATGAAGTTCAGCGGTAAAGCACCCCTTGGTTCAATTCCTAATACAACACAAAACAAAAACTAGTCCTTACGTGAGTCTTACCTATGCAATCGTGTGTGCCCTTGAAGGAAACATGTCTCAGGCTGTGATTTTGAGCCCATCATAAAGAACCTGGGCCAGTGAGGTTTGGAAACTGCACTGGGCCCAGGGAAATCACCTCTTTGACTTGCTCTGCACCCAAAGCACACCACCCAGGACACTCAGGACACCAGAGCCGCTGCTCTCGAGTGCTTCCAGTAGAGAGGCCAGGAAGGAAAAGACCACAGCACAGACACGTGAAACCTACGAGCGAGTCAACGAGATGCAAGGACCCAGACACACGCACCTGAGCCGGGTGGTGTCAGCAAGCCACATCTCATCCGCGAGTGCAGAGCCCAGCATTGGTTCAAGGCTGTCAGGCCCAGGCTGGGTCACCACTGTCCCGGTCAACAGGGCTATTTGTTTCCTTCATTAGTTGAACAAAATGAGAGATCCTGCTTGTACTTTCTCGGTGCTTTGCCTACGGTCTTCAGTCAACTGAGGAAAATGCTTCAAATGCCAAATATCAGGCTACATACGATCAAACGATTAGGGGACCTGGGTGGCTTACCTCCTTGGTGAGGAATCGCCCGTTCACACCTCAGTCTCTCAGGACGCCTGCGCAACCTGGTTTCAGGCTCTGACCTAGGGGAGCCAAAGCATGTACCTTGTAGCTTATGTCAAAGACGTGGAAAATCAGCCCCCCAAACCTCCACATGCCCAGGAAAGAACACCCGAAGCATAGGCAAATGACGTCCTCCCTCATCGCCCCCAAAATCCTGCCAGGGAGGCCAAGGGTCAACTATGGCCACTAAGGCTTTGGGATTTGTCCTGAAGAGATTGATGTAGCCAGGCAGGGTGGCACACGCCAGTAATTCCAGCAGCTCGGCAGCCTGAGGCAGGAGGATCGCAAGTTCAAAGCCAGCCTCAGCGTCTGGGTGAGGCCCTAAGCAATCTAAAGAGATCCCGTCTCAAATTTAAAAAAAAATGAAAACATAAAACGGGCTGGGATGTGGCTCTGCGGTTAAGCACCCACGCTACCAAAAGAGAAAAGGGATCCCTGTGGTGATTCTGAGGACAAGAAAAGGGCCCTAAATCAACTTTTCTCAGGACTCAGGCCAAGCACCATGCCAGGTACTCTATGGGGACTCAATGGGGACTCTTACAGGATCTCCAAGGACACCGCTGCCAGGAGCGCTCTCATTTCGCTGAAGAGAAACCAAGATTCTGGAGAAGGTCGTAAGTTACGCAGACGCCCTGGCCAGGTTCTGGGGCGGGTGTTCTGGAGTTGGGCTAGGTTGAGCACACCTGACCCAGCCTCTCCAGCTGGAAGTATCTGCATTTTTCCTGAGGTATGAAGATGTTAAATGGGAGGCAGCTGCAGGCAGTTCCTCCAGAGCCAAAGAGGCGGGGAGATCCCCCTTTCCAAGGCACTCCACCTGCAGCGAAGGCGGCACACCTGAGCCCCAGGCTTCCTGCTGTATATAAGAACTCTTCTGGGCCAGAGGCACCCGGGCTTCCGGGTAGAGTAGGGGTGGTACTCACTGATAGCTAGACTCACAGTTGTACCATGTGGTTGCTGCGATCCATCTGGCTGTGTCTCCCCCTGTCCCTCGCTTTGAGTGACCAGCATGAGCCCAAGGGACCAGGTGGTCTGGGCGTGCTCCACTGCGGCTGGCAGAGTTTTCAGTTCACTGTAGACCTTGGCGACCGGCAGGCGGTGGCTCCAGCACTGACAGCATGGGGTAAGGACGGTGACTCATGGCTTGGCCAGGCCATTAGGCCTCCTGTAGTCCACGCTTTCCCCACCTGGGTGAACTCCTGTCCCCCCATGCAAAGAACATCTAAGAGTCACTTCTGAAGCCACTTCCCTCAATGTCTCTCTTTAGCAGCAGTCACTGGGATCTACAGCAGGACCGGCTGGTCTTTCCCAGCTCTGGTGACTGCTGGTGCTGTCCCCTCCCCTCTCCAGATAAGCAAGGGCTGCCACACAGGCTGCGGAATGACTCCGACTGTGGCACCTGGGTCAAGGAGGGGCCTGGCAGCTCTGTGGTGTTGGAAGTGAACTTCAACAGCTGTTATGTTACTGAGGGGGTAAGTAGCACCCAGCTGTCAGGGACTGGAGACCTCCTGCAACCAGGTGGGCTGACTCCCCTAGGCCTGTCCCTCCAGGAGTCCCACCATGTCATGCCAATTGGAGTGGAAGGGACAGATGCTGCTGGGCGCACGATGCCCATGAAGAGGAGGCTGCTCAGGTGTCCTGCGCACCTTCCGGGTGAGCACTGGAAAAAGGTTTGGGTGGGAAGGAGCCGCTGGAAGATACCCTCTGCTACCAGCACTGGTGACACAGATAAACCTTGCTTCTCCAGCCCTCATGCTGGGAAGTCCTGGGAATAGCTGCCAGGTGAGGACAGCTTGCTTCAGGCACAGTGGCAAGGACTTGGTTCACTGTCTCCCCCAATCCCAGCCTGGTGGTGAGGTCCCTGCAGGGATCCTGCCCAAGGGCCCTCGCAGTGAGTAGCAGAGGTCAACTTCAAGAGAGAATTAGCCCAGGACCAGGAGTTCCCACCCAAGAAGCAAGCAATGCAAGTTGGTTTAGGGAACTGGGAGAAACTAGCACTCCTCCATACCTGCAGTGGGTCTACTTAATCACGCAGGGACAGCGACCCTACTCAACTTCAGAAAACGTCGTCTGGCCAGTTCTGCCTTGTAGGTGCAACTGGACCGTGCTCCTGCCACTACCAGCTCCTCAGAACCGTCTGGATACACAGAACTGATAATGAGTCAGATGCCACGTCCCAGACCCACCCACCCAGTCCTGTTTTAAGAGACCCTCAGGTGGCTCATCTTGAAAAAAGGAACAGTAGTTACCTGGAAGGAGCAAGTGAGCCCCGGGCTCCTATGGTCCCATAGGAGACTCCCACACATGGCTCCACCTACTGTGTTCCTGACTGCTCTGTTAATCTAGGCACGCAACTTGGACAGATTGGAATCGGCTGTAGAGCTGGGAACTTGGTGTCCAGGCGTTGCAACAAAACGCCATCTGCAAGCTCAAGCCACTCTCTTTCTCAACACCCAGCCCTAGACGCTCCAGACACCGACCTGTGTGACTCTGTGCCAGTGAGGGACAGGCTGCCCTGCACCCCTTCACCAGTCTCTCGGGGAGCCTGCGAGGCACTGGGCTGCTGCTCCGCCTCGGAAGAGGAAGAGGTGGCTTTATGTTACTATGGAAACACAGGTGAGTGAGGGACCTGCTCGCTAAAGCCCAGGAAGGGGTCTAGCATGCTGGGAAGCAAATGCTGACAGTGGCTGGAGGCTGACCTAGGGTGACGCCCCCTGGAGCTACGGGAGCCCAGCAACTGCTTCCTTCAGCCTCCATGCTAGGGCCTCCCAGAATCCAAACCAAGGTACTTGGCAACCCCAAGAAACTGGGTCTGCAGCCGAGCACTTGCTGACTGATGGACGTGGAGTCTACAGGAGAATAGCTGCTTCGGTGGCTGGTAGTCAGACTGTGTTTAGAGAGCCTTATCTCGAAGTCAATTTCCTCTGCACCCCAAATCCTGCTCCAAGGTTTTCTAACAAGAATGTTGCCCTCAATAAGCATTTCTCAGACCTGACTCCTGAGGAGGTAGGGTAGCATCGCAGGCTCGCAAATGTCTCGCTGCCTCTCTGCAGCTTCACTGGCCTGGGCCACAGGAAGTGGAGGGGCTGGACTGGAGCCCGCCTGCTCTCTGGGGCAGGCTGCGGACAGGGGGACCTGCTCTGACCCGAGCAGGTGAGCGCATGTCCAGCTGGCTCAATCTTGGGAGCAGTGACAGCCCTCAGTTGCTCTGGTGTTTCAGTGACTTCACGCTGCACCCAGGAGGGCTACTTCTACATCGCCGTGTCCCTGAACGTGGTCTCTCCCCCGCTGCGCTTGGATTCCGTGTACTTCGTCTTGGGAAATGACAGCGACTGCAACCCCAGGATTGTAAATCGGGCCTTCCTCCTGTTCTGGTTTCCATTCACTTCCTGTGGCACCACAAGACGGGTGAGAGGGGCTGCCCTGGGTTCTGCCCTGGGACTGAGTTGCAAGGGAGAGCTGGCATATCCTGACCAGGCAGAATGCTCCTGACTCCAGGGGCTTAGGACAGTCAGCAGGACCACAGGCACAGGCATGCTGCCGGGATGGCTGAGGCATTGAGTGAGCCTGTTCCCGCTGCGATCCAGTGGCCCCTTCCAGGCTACAGGAACGGGCTCCTCCTACTGCTACAGGAACCACAGGGCTGCTGCCTGGGAGGGGGGTCTGTCACCCAAGCAGCTCTGACAACATGGTTGTGCTGTGAGGCAAAGCCAGACCTGCCCAGCAAGGACACACAACAAGATGGGGACGACTGAGGACCAGGTTGAGGCAGGAATGACGGACTTCTCTTTACTCCCACCTTAGACGGTGGGAGACCACGTGGTGTACGAGAATGAGCTGGTGGCTACTAGGGACGTGAGAACCTGGGACCATGGCTCCATCACCCGTGACAGCATCCTCAGGTGAGGTCCTGGTTAACCTGACCAGAGTGATTTTTCCCACTTACCTAACTCCATAGCATAGGTCAAGGGTAAGACCCAAGTTCACAGAGGAACGTGGCTCCAGAGCAACCCGGCCTTTCTGCCAGTCTTGCAGACTGTTAATGTCCTCTTGCCGCCTTCCACCGTCCACAAGGTAGCCATGAGAATCCCTTTAGACCTTACCTCTGCCAGACTTCGTGCTGTTGCTTGGCCTTCAAAGCGCAAAGGTGACATGACGTAGTGTTCTGCCTATGTGAAATGACGCCATGCACCTGATCTGGCCGCCTCAGCCCCTCACCCACTGCCCCAGTTCCTGGCTGCCTCCCTGGGGAGATGAACAGAGCCATGAGCTCTCTCCTGCCCCTGCTTTGCTCTGGGTTGGGTGTTCCCTGACCCCCTTCCCTACAGTGGGTGCCTGTTCCTGGCTGCTTGCTTCTTGTGTGGTGATCTTCAACTCACGTTGGTGCAATTCAACACTGGTTGCCCCAACTACACTGCAATCTCTGCAGGGGAGGAACCAGTCACTCACTTCCATAACACTGATGAGCATGAACACTAAGTGTGGCCATCCCACTCGGCCACCTAGCATCTCCTTTCTGCAGGCTTCGGGTCAGCTGCAGCTACTCGGCGAACAGCAACACGTGCCCGGTGAATGTCTGGGTTTTCACTCTCCCACCACCCGTTCCTGAGGCCCAGCCTGGGCCCCTCACTCTGGAACTTCAGATCGCCAGGGGTAAGTCCCTCTTGCCTGGAGCATCAGTCCTGCAATCTTTCACGGTTCTGGGCGTGGAGATGCTAACTTGGTGACAAGCTTCTTGTAAAGGTGTTGACAGGGGCCATCGCCTGTCTTGAGCAATCCACAGGTTCCTAGCCCTTTCAACTCACTTGACTTTGTACAGATGAAAACTACAGCTCTTACTACACTGCGGGGGAATACCCAGTGGTGAAGCTGCTCCGGGATCCCATTTACGTGGAGGTCTCCATCCTCCACCGAACAGACCCCAACCTGGGGCTGCTCCTGCACCAGTGCTGGGCCACACCCAGCCCCAACCCCCTGCGCCAGCCTCAATGGCCCATACTGGTGAAGGGGTAAGTGGCTTTTCCTGACACGAGCCCTAGTTCACCCACGCCCGTCCTGACTGCTGCTCTCTGGGCTCAGGTGCCCCTATGCTGGAGACAACTACCAGACCCGGCTGATCCCCGTCCAGAAGTCCGTGAGCCCACCACTGGCCACACACCGCCAGCGCTTCAGCATTTCCACCTTCAGCTTTGTGGACTCCGAGGGGACAAAGGAGGCTCTTGGGGGACAGGTATGATGCTGCCTTCTATGCCACTCAGAATTCTAATCCCTTGCCTTAGGACTATTGCCATCCTGCCACTCCTCAGCCAAACCAGTCCTGCACTGGCTGCTGTTCCAGTCACATGAGTGACATCTGTGGTCTGAGCCCAGTTCTTGAGGCCCATGGTGACAGCAGCTTGGATGTATGAAGATGTCCTAGTAACTTCATGAATGCCTCTGAGAGACAAAGCAGGTTGGGAGACACCTGACACCGTGACCTGTGTCCTTTTGGCACCCAGGTGTATCTGCACTGCAGTGTGTCAGTGTGCCAGCCTGCAGGGACACCAGCCTGCGTGGTGACCTGTCCCGTAACAAGTCGTAAGTATGCCGTCAACACAAGCAGACAAACGCAAATGGATCTCAATTCCAATTCCTAATAGTTCTATGGTTTCTAGCCATGTGATTCCAACTGAGGTTGCCAATAGAGCTTCTAGGTATAAATCATACCTAGCATAGACAACCAAATTCCTAGAACGGGAGTTTCTTCTTTAAGAGGGAAGAAATAGAGTTCAACCTAAGCTCTTTCCCATAGCAACCTTGAATCCAAGAGCCAAACTCTGGCTCAACTTCACAAAACACCTGGCCAGGTAAAAAAATGTAACCTCCATACCCACCTAAGGGCAGGTCTAGTGACAGTCCAAAGAACCCTAGCTGTCCACTGTTCACCCTGCTGCCGGGGAGACCCAGTATGGCCATGGTATATGCTTCCTCTGGGTGCAGAAACTTGGATCTGTCTCTTCCTCAACCTGGGATTCATGACCCCTAAAGCTGTCAGTCACATCTAGCAAATAAAAAGTTACTGAGTGGTAGCTCCCATACAGGACCATTGAACTCACTGGTTATCTCCACTCCTGAAGGACTAAACCACATCACGCTGACTTCTTCAACTAACAGATTAAAACTGCTCCACTCTTCCCGTTTTAATGGATTTCTTCCCTGTGGTAGAGGTAACTATGGAAAGGCTACTGTCAGCTTTCCTTGGAGGAAAGCACAATTGTGGACTGTCACATCAACCTCTGACCTAATTCTGGTGAACCCAAGGCAACAGGATTGAGTGCAGAGCCTCAGACTTGCACATGCTCTTTAGAATACATAGGCCCATGTGAAGTTTTCATAAGGCAGAGCTGTTCCAGCCTCCTGGGGCACTGGGCTGTGTCCTACATTACCTACCCTCTACCCCATGTCTATTAAAAACTAAAATCCTCACTATTGACTCTCCCACCTCCAACAGGAAGAAAATCTGACTTCTATTTTCAGAACACTACGGCCAGCATCTCTAGCAACGGCTCCATGCTTCTACTCCAAGCCTCTAGGGATTCTCTGGAGCAATCCCGTAAATACCCAAGTGATTTGGGGGAGCCTAACCAGCTACCTGCAGACCACAGCCCCTCCCTGTCCTGTGTGTTCCTGATCAGTGTTGATAGCCCCCTCCACCAGGGGAGGCTGGGCCTTGGTCAGGACAGACTCCCATGGGTGGTTCCAGCATTCCCTCATCTGCCTTTCTGTCCTTCAGGAGCTCAGCTGGATCCCAAAGCTCTGTGGGTGGCAGGTTTTTCTGGCACACTGATCTTCGGAGCCCTGTTAGCATCCTACCTGGCCATCAGGAAACGGAGATGAACTTCTCAGGCCAAAGGTGTCAATAAATGTGGACTGCACTTGCAGCGTGTGCTGAGATTCTCCTTCAATATGCTGAGTATTTACCTGTCTGCTCTGGGCAGCTTCTCACCTGAGAAAAGCTGAGGTATCTTTCTATACCTGTTCTAAGCAGAACAAACATCTGGGTAGAAACTGGAATCAGATAGTTCCGCATGTACAAACACTATCTCGGGCTTAACAAGCTATATAGAATCAAGTTTCGTTCTATAGCCCTATCGGCCAAGAGCAACCAAGTCCACAGTTTGCCAGGGATTTTTCTAGATTACTGGTTCTTGAACTTCCAGTGCTACAGGGTCCCAGGAGAGCTGGGGAAAAGCATTTCCATTCCCTTCCCAGAGGTGGATGCTGTTGGTCTGGAGCATCAGTTGGAAAGCCAGGGTCTGCAGCAGTGTGGAATGAGTCTGATCACGGAGTGGGAAACTAGAGACAGCTTGGTCAGAAGGCTTCGTCTTCAGCCAGAACTGACAGCAGCTTCCTAGCTTAGTAGGACCAACGCTGGCAGGAAAGAGGTGTAGTCACGGACTTGTGGGTATACTTGAGCCTCGTGCCAACCTTTGGGTGGGTATTGGTCCCCATCTAGAATCAAAGACAGGGTAAAAACTTAGTCACTTGCTCAACAGTTGAGCTGGAACTGGAACTTGTCTTACTCCAGAACTTCTTCTGGAGTCTCCAGGGGCCTCAGTTTCCCATGGCAGGCCCAGGCTCAGCTGACCTGAGCAGGGCCTTCTTGGGTTTGCCCATTGGGTATGACTTCATACAGTGCAAAGCTCTGTGGCTACTGCCTTCCTGTGCAGAAGGTGGAGCCCCCTTGAGGTGAGAGCAGTGGTCTGATTGCAGCAGAGGCTATAATTAACTTGGTCACAGGGTAACTAACTCTCCTTGGCAGTCACAAATAGATGCATCTAATCAAAAATGTCAACATAAGCTCCAGGTTTTGTCTTCAGTATCTGAAAGCTAGTATGTATTGCAAGTCTTAACCTGCATGGGAAGGAGATACCAAACAATTCTAAATGTTGGATTGGGTCTATTTTCAACTTCTTCCATATATTATCCAACTACAGTTAACAATAGCTGAATAGTGTATCTTGGCATGAAAGGTCAGTCCTTGTCCACACATTTGAAGTACTCCATCGATGTGTTGGCTAAGACTGCCACTGCTGCACACTGAAGGCCACCCCAAGGTCATGGGGAAGTGCCACATGATGGGTGTTGCGTGCACAGTAGGACTGCAGCCACCACCAGGGAAGCTGATGAGCAACAATGGCAGACAACTGTCAGGTGCCAAAGGAGAAGATGGATAAAGAGCACTTGGGAAGGGGGTGGCCAAGGTCCACCTAGCTCCTCCACCCCAGCAAATGCCTGGACCCGTGAGTGCGTAGCTCAGCTGTAAGTCAAAGCCAGTGTGTGCAGGGTCCTGGGGTGGAGCTGGCCTGCGAGCGAGGACTCGGCTTGCTCACGGAGAGGCCCAGGCGAGCACTGGCAGAGGTCACCCTCATGACAGCATTCCAGACAGATGCTGCTGCCTACAACAGACAACTCTGGAGTGTAGGCTGCTAGAACTTCCCAGGCCCGCTCTTGAGGACCTCTTGGCTATTAATACCCTGTGAGTCTCTGGGCAGAGCTGGGCACCTGGATCCTATGCACTTCACTAGGGTGCCCCTCTTCCAGGAATATCTTAGGAGCAAAGCCCCTTAGCACTTCTGGAGAGAGACAGACCCTGGCTTCCCTGCCACGGAGCCCTTGTTAATGCAGTCTGATCAACAGGGAAAGGAACACTTCTGCAGGGAAAACTGAACCATGTGCCTCTGAATTGAATCGCCCCTGGCCAAAATTATCCAATTTGGAATTGAATCATTTCTCCACAGGGAAATACCAGCAGAGACCATTAACTTGAATAGTTTATTAATATATAGTTCAGGGCCCTCATTCCAAAACTTGCTTATACTATTTTTACGGCATTTCTCCAATTTTAAAAAGCCTCTGGCAAGTCATAAAAGACCAACTGCCGTCCCAAATTCTTCCCTCCCTTCACCATTTCTTCAAAATATAGGAAACCCATTTCTAGTGGGCAGTTTATTTTCTTTTTAATTAAAGAATTATTCAAATAAAATCAGAAAAATGGATTCATTCTTGCAGATTGAGGGTCTTTCCTGAATTAAATTGCTCTTTGTTGTGCTGACCCCTCTGTGTGCCTCTCGCTGGTGTCTGGTGGAGGATGCATGTGGCCTGGAGGCTCCTGTCCTAATGGGGTGCGCGAGCTCCCAGGCCCTGCACATGGCCAGCCGCAGACTTCCTGCTCTTCTTCCCCGCAAGTGAAAGAGCTCTAGCTGCCCTAAACCCTGCGGGTGGACACCTGTGCAGAGATAAGGCCTGCTGGGGTCCAGCGCCAGCACTGCCTCCTGCTTCTCTGTGACGTGTTCCCACAGGGTCACAGTGCTCCTCTCCCTTCTCAGTCCAGTTCTGGATGCTGCGCGTCTGTAACTCAGTCTATCAGACTGCACCTCATCCTTCCCCGTGTTGTAAGCTAGGGGCTGATGCTCGTGTCTAACTGAACCACAAGCAAAGTGTCTGAAGAACTGGAGGAAATGCCTTCCCACCATACACCTGATCAGGTCTTGATGTCCAGGACACGCAAGGATCTCAACATCAAGAACATCTGATTTATATAAAGGACAAAGAACTCAGACACTTCTCAAAAGACATACAGATGGTAATGTGTATGTAAACAGATACTCAACACAATCACCAGGGAAATGCAAATTAAAACAGCAACGATTTGTCACTTCATACCTGTTAGAAAGGATAGCATGGCAGACAAAATCCAAGTGTTGGTGAGGACACATAGGCAAGGCATATGTCCACGCTGTTGGTGAAAATGTGAGTGCAGCCATCATGCAAAAGTCATCAAGGTGTCATGCTGAACTACCATGGTCCAGCAATCGCACTCTTTGATATACATCCACAGGAAATAAGGTTGGTATGTTCAACAGACATCTGTACTACCGCATTCGTTGCAGCATTATGGCCATAGCCCAGACATGGAATCAACCTAGGTCTCTAGATGGATGGATAAAATGTAAATATACACAATGGAATACTACCCAGTCACTAAAAAGGAAATTCCATCACTTTCAACAACATGATGAGCCTCAAAGTTATCACTCTAGGTCAAATAAGTCAGGTACAGACATGTAAGTACCAGTCACATGATATCACTTACATAGTGAACTTAAAAAAGAAGAGAATGTTATTTATATATCAAGAGCTGGGAAAGGGATAAAGATGGAAAGATTTTGATCAAAAAGTACAAAATTTCAATTAGGTGGAACAAGTTCAAGAGATGTGTTGTACAATACGTTAACTACAGATCATAATGTCATGTTATCACCATAAAGCAATAAGAGCATGATGTATTAGCTTCAATCATCCACTCCACAGCAAAAATCCACCTTTCAAAATTTCATGTTGTACATCACACACAGTCTATCAACAAAATTAAAAAGCCAAAGGAATTTCATATATAGCTTATAAGAACTATAATATTGAGATAAATTAACATTTTCAGAGTCAGTTAAGGATGAAGATTTACTGATCAACAACAGTGTAGGAATTTAAGAAATGTTAAAATTCCTTCATCAGTCACTTTTGGGGAAAGTTTTATCTTGGCATAAAGCTTAGAAGTTTAACTCAAGGCAGTTGGCAGAGGTCTAGAAACATGATTTTGACGTCAGAGCCTTGAGTTACAAGGTTTTATGGGACAAAATTCCCTTTAGTGTTAGGAAACGAGATCAAGTACTCTATACAACAGCCACCAGGGAATGCGCAGGAGAACAGCAGGAAATGGAAAGACGAGACAGGATTACCTCTGCCACTTATGAGGAAGCCAGTTCTCTCCAACAGACAGGAACCCTTGCAGCCAGCCCACGCCCCTGGTATGCAGCCCACAGGACTGTCCACATACTCTTGGCAAAGTATTTAATCTCTGTGGCTCAACTCCCTCACCCCCGAATTGAAGGGGACTATCAATCATGTCCACCTTCCTGGCTCTAAATTTGTGGCTCTGAAAATATTTTTCATCCCTTTCAGTCATTTCCCATTGCTCCAGGTTCACTGCAGCCCTCGGGGACACCGCCCCTGGTTCCTGGCTCAGAGAGGGCACACTGTGGGCTGGCTGTGGCTTCTGTGTGGCACCAGTCACTTTTCTGCCGCAGGCCAAAGCCCAGCTGCTGGGAGACCGAGTCTGACTGAGGCTTGCTGAGCAGCTGCAGTGGGAAGATGGTCACCTGCCCCAGCACCCCACCTACCTGAGCAGGTGACAGGAAGTGGCCACTTCCAGGGGAGCTTCCTATTTTAGGCAATATGGTGGGGAAAGGAGAGAGCAGAGGGTGGCCTGTGAGAAGATGCATGGGGGTAAAACCAAGAACGGGCTTCAGCAACGTTAGAGAGAAGGAGTCGCACCTGGCATATCTGGCCTTTCAGTCTAAATACTGAAGTAAGGACTTGGGGAATGACCAATGCCTCCTGTTTACCCAGTGCCTTCATTTGGACCTTGAACATCAGCCTAAGGCCCCTGAGCAGACGCTGGGTCCCCAGGGAGACCCAGGTGGGAGGAAGCGAAGTCATAGGAACCTCTTCTGGAATGGGATGCAGTGGCCCCAGGCCCTCCACTCACTCTTTCACTGTTTCTTGGCTGCCTTAAAGTAAGACATCCTCCACCTGTTCCTTTTGCCATGTGCTGTGCCACCATAGGCCCCAAGCAGCAGGGCCAAGCCACCAGGGCTGATGAGTAGCCTCTGAAATACGAAATAAAGAATCATTTCCTCCATTGAAGTTGGTCATCTTGGGTATTTGTTATAGCAACGGAAAAGTGACTAATACACCAAGAGCCCTCATCACGTCCCTAATTAGCTCCTCCCTCCGCAGTGTGGACTCACAGTCCTCTCAGAGCAGGGAATCTGGTCTCTATGTGTTGAAAATACCTGGATTCATTTTCAAAGAGAGCAGATCGGCTGCGGTGGTTGGGAGATGTTGGTCAAAGGATATGAAATTCCCACTGCACCAGAGGAATACTTCAAAACACCTACCGCAGTGTGTTGGATAGAAAGAAGAGAAAATCCTGAGAACACACACTGTATGTTTCTCAGCTCAAGATGCAAGTGTGCAAGGTGATGGGTGTGTTGATCCACTCTACTTGGCCACTGCACAGACCAGTCGCATTTCAAGACGTCGCCAACACACGCAATGTTCATTTGTTGATTCAAGGATAACTCTTTAAAAATGTAGAAAAGCAGAAGAGAGACTTTCCCACCGGCCTCCCTTTCCTAACAGTGGGTAAGGAGTCCTGAGAGGGGCTGGGCAGGTGGGGAGGGCTGGTTCTCTCCACTAGTCACCTTCGAGGCCGGCCTGCTGAGAAATCATAGTGCCACCAGCCTCTCGCATACGACCTTTGGTCTGCACAAGAGGGGCAGCTCTGTGCGCGCTGTCCTGAGTAGCTGTCACTGTTGCTGTTCTCCATCTGTGGCCTCTGTCTGCTGGTCAGAAGGCCTGTGGCCCCAACAGAGGCGGACACGCTGGCGGAGGATGATGGATGTACCCTGCAGGCGTTGGAGCAGTGTCTTTTCCCTCTGAATCTTCTCATAGGGCCCAGGAAAGTAGGGTGCACACAGGAAATGCTACTCCTATAAGACAACTCCGGCTTGACCATGGTGGAGAGGAGTGGTCTGTGTTTTATTGTGTTTTCGAGCCCCCTAAAGCGCACACTGGCTGGGGAGGACTAAGCCGGGTGACGGGTGCCCCAGGACCTTGCTAAGGGCTGCCTGCCATTTTCCTGTTCTCCTTCAAGCAGTCTATACCTGCAAGCATGCTGTGCCTGGCACTTGCTGTTACCCAGAAGGCTACAGAGAGGTGACCAGAAGGTGCTACAAACAAGTCCATTCATAAGAGTGCCAAGGAAGCAGCTCCTTGTCAAAGTCACATTTAAATTCCCTGAGTCAACCCTTTTTGCAATTACCATGGCACAATCCTAACACAAGCTAATGGAGCGACTTCTGCGAGATGACACCCACCGAGCCCCGAGGGACCTCCGGGTTGACTCAGTGCTCTTATCGTTCTGTTTCCTGTGACTAAGTCCTTCCCTGTCTCACCTGGTTGCCTCTGCATTATAAGATTCCCTCATCTGGCCTTCTAGTTTTATTTCATTACATTTTTTATTTATTTTTGATTCTCTGGTATCTCAAAAGTCATCTTCCTTAGGCCACAGAAATTAATTAAAATAGATTTTGAACACTTGAATAATCGCAATACGGTAGCACAATGTAAGTATTTCACCAACTGAGATTTGATGAAACAGTAAGCCAGAATAGACCAGTGGGAGAGAGGACAAAGCAGCAGCATTATTTAAACACGATGACCATGACCCAATATTTATCTCAAGTTAAAAATGCACTGGGTAAAACTAAAAATAGTATGGGGGACAGAATTAATCATAAGGCTAGCCTGGTGACTGTCTAAGTGAAGGTGGTTCTACGAGACAGATGGCATGAATGAGCAGAGACTGATTTGTGCACTTAAGCCCAGAGATAAATGCTGAGAAACTGTGAAATATAATTACCTTTTTGAGCACCTACAGAATGTAGACACTCTGCAAAACAATTCCTGTTGATCATTTTATTTGCTGCTCAAAGTGGCCTATAAACCAGTTTATATGATTAATTCCATCTTTAAAACATGGGAGATCTCTGAGTTTTATAATGTTGCTGCCACATGGAAGGACACAGTTTGTACAAGAGATATTTAACTAAATAAAAGTTAGAGGAGGCCACTGTTTTAGACTGGGCTCCTGCCCTGGGTCCCAGAAGAGCAGATTGAAAGTCAAAATGGTATCACCCCTGCCAAAATTCCGTGTCACCATATGGAAACCAAGTTGTCACCTGACAGCTTGGAGAGATGAGACCCAAACTGTCTAAACAGTTTCAATTAGCATGATAATCAAGGTCCTATGCCTTAATCTTGACCAGAACGTTAACTTGAAGATCAGAAGCATAGACAAAAGGGAAGGAAAAGGAGGGAGGAGGATGGGGTAAGGAAAGTTCACGGAATGAGTCAGACTTAACTTTCCTATGTTCACGTATGAACACACCATAGTGAATCTCATCAGCGTGTTCATCTACAAGTCACTAAATTAAAAAAAAATACATTAGTAAATAATAAATCAGTAGAGGGAAGAGAAAGGGGAGGGAAAATACTGGAGATGGAATTGAAACAAGTTGTACTGCGAATCTATCAGGCATAGACTGCAATAGCCATGTGGCAGAGCCAGGATTGGGCCCGAGCCTCTGGACAACGTTCAGATGGGTCCCTTAGACCACTGGGTGATTGGCCAAGGCTCTGAAGAGTATGGTGGTCTGGAGCAACAGAGTTCTCCACAAAGGAGTCTCACCATGGGTACTTTCATATCGTTGACTAGTCTAGGGTATATCTAGAAAGAATGGGAGCAGGGATGGGGGGGTAGGGGAAATACTGGGGACTGAATTTGAAAAAGTTACGCTCCATGCTTTTATAATTACGTTATGTTCTAATGTCATTATATCTTAAAAATTTTTTTGAAAAAAAAGAGGTAACCTGAAGCTAACCAGGTATTCCTGCCTTTCAAGGCAAGTAGCTTTAAATGATCAATCCTCTTCTTGTTCTCTGTGTCTGCTTCTCTCCATTGTTGTCTGTGTATAAGAACAAACTCTTCCACTCACTCCGTCCATCAGAACACTTACTCTGTGTTAAGGAATGAAGTGTGTCTGATTCCAGAATCCAAGAGAAAGCAATCAAGGTGTTTCAATTACTGTGATCTGTAAGTATTTCATGAGTGGATGAACATTGCCAACAGACCCTTCCACAGCACTGGGCAGCTGACCTTTGCAATACTGTTCCAGCCCTGAGACTCAGGGAAACAGCAGAGAAACTGTGCAAACCCCATTTTCCAGGACATTTCAATCCTGACGCCACATATTTGCTTGAGTCTTTGCTTAGACATTCTTGCAGACAGTCACAGGGTCTTGCATGCCTGACTCTACTGAATCCTCTTTATTGGGTAAATGTGGCCACAACCATGTTTTACAGTAAAATGAACAAGTTATACCCCATATACTTTTATAATTATATAATTGACTATTTTAGTGTATATCTAGAAAGAACAGGGTGAGGAGAAAGGGAGGTGCAGGAGAAATATGGGGGACTGAATTTGAAAAAGTTATACACTGGTGCTGAAGACACACTTAGGAAGGTACTTTTGGATACTTCTTAAATTACTCCTGGAGATAAATTCCTCCAGGTAGAATTGCTAGATTGAATGACACAATCAGCATCCAGTTTCTCAAAGGAAGGAAGGAAGGATGGACAGATGGAATGACAGAAGAAAGGAAGGGGAGGGAAGAAGGTAGGAAGGAAGGAAGAGAAGATGAAGGAAGGAAGATGGGAAGAAGGAAGGAAGAAGGGAAAAAGAAAGAAAGAAAGAACGCATGAGAAAACTGGTGACGTTTTCAAAACCCCAAATAAAACAAAAACCAAAACAGACTGTTCTTCAAAACCCTGGGCAAGTGAAAAGGAAATGAAGCTCCAAACAGGAAAGGTGAAAGCAGTCTCAGGGTTCTGCAGACTCCAGTCCCCAAGCTTTGGGCCGGAGCACATCCTTGCTCATCCCCACTAGACAGTGCCCCCTCCCTGTAAGTCCCTGTTGAGGCAGAATCCCAGGGCTCCCTTACAACCAGGAAGTTCCCTCTGGAGCACAGGGTCCTATCATTTCTCCCTCTTTGCCCTCAGTGGGCGGAGCAGGAACCAGAATCTCCATCTTCCCTGCATCCCAAGTTCAGGCCAAAACTCAAAAAGACCGGTCACTCAGGACTTCTAGGAAGACAGCTCAGGTCCAGGCAAGACCAATCCAGCTTCACTTTCTCAGTGGAGGGAACAGAGAATACTCTTTAGTGACCAATTAAATCTTCTTTACCTGACAGAGACTCATTTACATAAAATTCTCCCCACTTCAAAACAAAGGAACAGCCAAGCCGCTTGTGACTGGGTGACTCTGTTCTTAGCTTGTGCTTTGCTGTTTCCTGTCATGCGCATGCTAACTTTTAAAAATAAAAGCTATTTGAAAAATAAAAAAAAAAACAAAACAAAGGAATAACAAATTTTAAGCCACTAAAGAAGGCACAGGATTTGAAGAGTAAGTAGTCTCTGGTTACCCAAGCAGAATCTGAGGCTAGAGAGAAGAGTCAAACCCTTCATCACTAACAGTCCCTAAGGGGCAAATGCGGTCACCCTAGACAGGATGGAGTGCCACTAACGGCCTAGACCAGGATGGTCTCCTGTAATCTCCAAGCCTCATTGCTAGCACGGGAGTGACAGTACCAGGGAACCAACAGGTATTTAATCACAAAACCTTGGCATTGGCACCTTTTGACCAAGTGTTTATTTTCCACAGTAATTCTCGAAAGCAGACCGTGACATAGAAGTGGGGCCAGCATCTTTCTTCTGAGGCAGAGCTCCAGATGCAGAAGAAACCAAGTTTATACACAACCTGTGCCGTGGGAATAAGGAATCTAGAAAGCACTGGAGCTTCCTTTCTGGTCTCCCCAGCAAGGATTCAAGTCGAGCTATTGCCAGTTTCCACCAAGGCCCCAAGTCTCACGGTGAACCAGGAGCAGGTGCAGAAAACCTGAGTGCCCCGCCTTCTGTGTGTGAAGCGGGGATAAAGTCATCGAGGGGATAAAGAGGAAGCAGGCACCCCAAGGCCTTGCAGGGCCTGTGGCAAGCACCCTTCCTCTTCCAGCTCACCTCTTGCAGGGAGGGGAAGCCCAAGGATGCAAATGGCTCCGGGCCCCCTGCTGGGTTTCCAATGGCGCCATCCACACTCGGCTCACAGGGAGCTTGCCTAAAATCACAGGCAGAGCCGGCTTTTCAAAATTTGAGTCAAAGATTAAAATTTCTTACAAATTGAATTCCTTTGGGCAACAACAGCACTTGCGATTTAATTACTTTATAAAGGAGTTTTGATCTCACGGTGGTGACAATCTTTCCCTCCACCCCACCCCCAATTTAGTAGACAGTGCCTAATTATCCTACCTTGCTAAGTTATTAAATATGCATTTGCTAAAGTCACTTCCCTCCCCCACCGTGGAGATTTTACCATAATTACTGAATTGCTTTCTTTCATTAGAATAAGATTACCTTGTGGACCTTTTATTTTGCTCACATATATAGGGAGTTGGGTGGCCTTGTGAATTTATTAGTGTCTGGATCCCCATGGTAGCCCTGCACTTTTTCCCTCCAAACAAGAGAGTTGGGAGTGAGAGAAGTCCAAGCTGTGCATTTCGTGTAGCTGGGCAATTTTTTAAATGGATAAGCAATTAGTGCCCTGGCCCAGATTCCCCTGAAAGCAGAGACTGGAACTAAGGCTCCATGGTCTGATGTTGGCCATGGATGTAACCTAAGAGACAGGAGCAGGGGCACAGAGAAGGAGGCAGAAGCAATTCGTGGGATTGCCCAGGTAGCCGCTGCTCCAACGGACAGGAGCTCTGGCCCATGGCATTTTCTTCCCGCCCACCCCCAGCAGTATTGAGGAATAACTCGTCCCTAACAGTTATCTATTTGCAGCATACAATGCGATGATTTTGCACACACGTACTTTGGGAAGTGATGACCACACTCAAGCTAATCAACACAGCCATCATCTCACATGACTACCTACCTATTTCCACTGTTGCGAGAACCTTAAGACGTAGTCTTTTAGCAAATTTCAAGTAGCTGCAGTCCTGTTAAATTAATTTGAACTAAATCTGAGTTTGTCTGTGTCCTCTGAGTCCCTAAGTAGCAAACCACAGGTGAATGTGGTATGGAGACACGAGGAGCCTAGTTCAGGAGGAGCAGTGTCACAGTCCAGCAGCCGAGCTTCCGCTGCAGGAGGTATCCCAGCAGGCCACGTTCCATAAGGCAAAAGCCAACCTGCCACCAATCAAGCCGCCTCCGCCCCTCACACCCATTTTCTGTTAATAAGTGCCACCTGCCCAGGCTGCAGAGCAGAGCTTTCCAAACGTGCTCTGATTCTGGGGGCTGTCTTGGTTCAGTAAGCTCTGTGCATTTAATCGTTCTGAGGTGTTTGTAGTTTAGCAGTTACCGGGCATTAGGATCTACTTTAGAATTGAACGTTTGCTCCCCTTCCCATCATCTCCGTGGTGTTTGCTGAGGAGCCTTCCTATGTGCAGCTCGGCATAGACCTCCCAGGGGCGTTAGGGGCACCATTTGTCCATCAGCTCTGGCCACAGGTGGCAGACGTGCGAGACAAATGAGTGATACCAGGCATGTGGTGCTGGGGCATCTGAGCCCAGGACAGGAAGCAGAGGTCTTCAGCACACCAGGCCAGGCCCTGCCAGGCAGCAGCTGCAAGAGGCTGAGCCATGCCCGCATCCATATTCAAGGATGAGCAGAAGGCATGGGAGAGGCAATGGCATTCATGCCCTCGGTCTTTTCTGTTTTCCTAGTGTGATTTCAGGGATGGCACAGCCCTGTCTTAAATCCTCTAGCATCTGAGGCCACTCGTTCCAAGTGAAGCTTAGGAAGAACGGATAAAGCAATTCCCAGCACGGCTGCTGAAACTCTAGGTGCTCTCAGTTATCTCAAAGAACACCGTGAACTTCTCCAAAGTCACTTGACCCTGTGTGTTAAAGTCCCACAGAGCACGTCTGGGAGGAATGCTGGGTTGAGAGGGATGCAGGTCTCATCAAGGCCACGGTGACAAGATGCTCACTGAGCATTAGAGGAGCTGCTTTCCTATAGTGCCACCGTCCCACGGAAACGAGTGACAGCCTGCAACCGTCTGCAGCTGACACTGACACTTCTTCAGAGTCGTGAACTGGGTAACCTCAAATCCTGGGTGAAGGAGTGGGTGAAGGAGGGACGCTCCTTACAAACCCGTCCTGCGACCACACCTTCAGCCACGTGGGGACTCCCTGCAAGCCTCTGTGGCAGCTTAGATACGATTTTAAAAGAGCACTTTCATAACTCCTCAGGGCAACAAAAGTAATTCAGAGTCTAAATTTAAATGTGCAAAGTGTAGGACTGGAGCGGTGGCTCAGGGGTTACGGTGCTTGCCTTGCATGGGCAAATCCATGGGTTCAAACCCCAGCACCACGTACACAACAAAGTGTAGGAGCAATGAAGGCCACATGAAACACTAACTAAAATTGATTTTTCTCTCACTGGACTTCTCTCTTTAAAAAAAAAATATCATGTGCAAAGTGCTAGAAAGCAGGTAGTTAATTTATATACCTATCACACTGAGACTTGCCAAGTGTGTGAAGAGAAAGAGGAAGTCACATCCCACTGACCGCAAGCCAGCATGTGAAGGCCAGGTGTCTTCAGAAATCAATTTCCTGACTCTGGCCAAAAATCACAGCCAGGGCAATTTACAAGAGAAGGCATCAATGCAGATCACAGGCAAAACCTGGCCACCACCTAAGTCAAAGGAAGGACACTGTGTCTCCCCAGGTAGAGGCGACACCCCAGCCCACAGACGCAGAATCTGCTCACTAGGCAAGCTGTACACATTATAGCTTCCATCCACTGTGGCCTCTGACCTCTAAAGTTGTTTACAGGAAGAATATGAGAAGTTAAGGCAATTATAGTGGGCTATCAGTCCCAAAAGTTTCACTCTAACACCTTAAAAAAATGTTCAAGTGTATTACAATTTCTGGAGGAGAATCAGCTTCATGGTATTTGTCTAATCTAACACAGTTTAGAAATCTGAGCCATCTATGCCTCAGGTGAATCTACGGAGTGTTGGTGGGGATGTTAAAAACAGGAAGACAGAAAGAGCAAGGAGGCTGGGCTTGGAGTCTCCTGGTTCATGGTTTCATGACTCTTTCTTTGACCTTATTAGAGTGAAGCTAGTTTATCTTGCAATCAACTCCAGGAGCTTCTTGTATTCTAGATTGGTGTGTTTGAAACTGTGGAGTCATTAAGTTGATTTAGAGGTTCATGACCTAGCACTAAAAGAAAACAAAATAGAAATGATTAGAGTGCATCTCAGACAATAAGGGATTGCCAAGCACCAGGGTCAGAGAACGCTCCTCATCTCCACAGCATACCATGGCTCCACTGTTCTGAGAAATACACTTTGGGAGGCACTGCTTTTAAAAGAAATCAGGTCTTGCTAAGTCACTGAGCTGCTGGGATTACAGGTGCCCAGAATATGCCCAGGTAGGACCCCTGTCCAGAGAAGTCCCTGCCCAACTGAAGGTGCAGACAGGCCTCTTCTGGTCCAGGCAACAAAACATGCCCAGGACAGACCCAAGAAGGATCTCCATCTGGAGCAGCCCCTGCCTACCTGATGCCCAACATGCCAATCTGGGCCTCTTCTGGTCCCTTGATTTAATTCTAGCCTCCACAAATGAAGGAAAACATTCAACCCTTGACTCTCTGGGTTGGGAGACCTCAACACAATAATACTGGGAGACTTTAATACTCTTCTATCACCAATAGACAGGTAGTCAAAACATACATACATACATACATACATACATACATACATACATAAATCTCCAGTCTAAATAACTCCAGAAATCAAATGGACTTGAAATCTATAGAATATTCCACCCCCAAACTGGCTTCTTCTCAGCAGCACATGGATCCTTCTACAAAATAGATCATATTCTTGTTCACAAAGGAAATTAGCAAATATAAAAAGTAGATACTATTTTATGTATCCTATAAGACCATGATGCCATGACCCTAGCAATTAACAGCAAAAATCATAACAGAAAACATGCATACACATAGATATTGAATAATACCTTATTAAATGAAGAATGGATCCAAGAAGACATGAGAGAAGAAAATTAAATTCTTGGAAGAGAATGAAAATGAAGACACAATATATTGAAACCTCTGGGACAGCATGAAAATATTCTGTAAAGAGAAAATTTACAGCACTGACTACTTACAATAAAAACCAAGAGAGATCTCAAATAAATAAGCTTATGCTCCACCTCAAATATCTACAAAAGGAAGAATAATGTAATCCCAAAGCCAGCAGATGGCAGGAAATAATCAAGATCAGAGCGGAAATCAATGAAATTGAGAACAAAAAAAAAACAATAAAAAGAATCTATGAAACAAAGAGCTGGTTCTTTGAAAAAAATACATAAAATTGATAGACTTCTAGCTAATCTCACTAAAAGAAGAGAATTAAAGCAAATCAACAAAATCACCATCAAAAAACGGGTGATCATCAATAATCCTATGGAAGTCAAACATATTATCAGAACATATTTTGAAACACTATACTCCACTAAATTAGATAATCTGGAAGACATAGCCAAATTTCTAGACATATACAATATCCCAAAATTGACATGGGATGAAATTGAAATCCTAAACAGCCCAGTAAGAACCACTGAAATCCATATAGCAATTGAAAACCTTCCAAAGAAGAAAAGCCCAGTGGATTCCCCACTGAATTTTACTACACATATGAGGAGGAGCTAACACCTCTCCTTATTAAATGATTCCAAGAAATTAATTGAAAAGGAGGGACTCTCCCAAACACTTCTTATGAGGCAATCACAACCTTCACACCAAAACTACACAAAGATGCATCAAAAAAAGAAAATTGCAGGACAATAACCCTGAAGAACATCTATGCAAAAATACTTAAGAAAGTTCTAGTAAATCACATTAAAAAACACATCAAAAAGATAATTCTTCATGATCTGGTGGGCTTCATTCCAGCGATAAAAAACTGACTCAACATATGTAAATCAATAAATGTGATTCATCACTTAAAGAATTAATGACAGAAACCATATTATCATCTCAATTGATGCAGAAAAGGTCTATGATAAACTCCAGCATACATTTATGATCAAAACTCTAGAGAAAGTAGGAATCAAAGGATATTATCCTAACTTTGTGAAGGCCATATAGATCGAGCCCTCAGATAGAATAATACTAAATGAAGAAAAGCTAAAAGAATTTCCACTAAACTCAGGAACATGACAAGGCTGCCCACTCTCACCACCTTTATTCATTATAGTCCTTGAGACCCTAGCTGGGCAATCAGGCAAGAAAATGAAATTAAAGAGATAAGAATAGAAAGGAGGAAGTCAAACTATCCCTTTTTACTGATAACATTATCCTAGATCTGGAAGATCCAAAAAACTCCTCCAGAAAACTGCTAGAGCTTACAGACAGATTTAGCAAAGTAGCAGGACACTAGATCAACACCCATAAATCAATAGCTTTCCTATGTGCTAACAACAGGGCAGAAGAAGAAATCAGGAAAGTGGTCACATTCACAATATCCTCAAAGAGAATAAAAAACTTGGGAATTAATCTATAATGGAAGTAAAAAACCTCTATAATGAAAATTATTGAACACTGAAGATAGAAATTGAGGAAGACTTGAAAAGATGGATAGATGTTCCATGCTCTTGGTTAGGCAGAATTAATATAAATTGCCATTCTGCCACAAGTACTATACAGATTTAATGCAATCTCCATCAAGATACCAATGTCATTCTTTACAGATATAGAAAAAGCAATTCTCAAATTAATTTGGAACAACAAGAAACCCAGAATAGTCAAAACATTACTAAGCAAGAAAGACAAAACAGGTGGTTTTGGAATACCAGATCTAAAATTATACTATTGAGTTATAGTAACAAAAACAACATGGTACTTGTATCAAAATAGGAATGAAGACCAATGCAATAGAACAGAAAACTCGGAAACAAACCCACAAATCTTTAAACATCTGATCTTTGACAAAGAGGGTAAAAAAATAGCATGGAGGAGAGAAAGTCTATTCAAAAAATGGTGCTGGGCAAACTGGACAGCCGCTTTCAGAAAATTGAAATTAGATCCTTATCTCTCACCTTACACAAAAATCAAATATAAATGGAACAAGGAACTAGTAATTAAACCAGTTACCATACAACTGTTAGAAGAAATATTAGGACCAACATTCCAGCATTTGAAAGTAAACAAACACTTTCTCAACAAAGACTCACAAAGCAAAAGAATTAAAGCCAAGAATCAATGAGTGGGATGACATTCAACAAAAAGCTTTTGATCAGCTAAGTAATTGGTCACAACTGTCAAGAGAGAACATACAGAATGAGAGATAATCATGGCCTCTGATTCCTCTGACAGGGGACTAATATCCAAAATTTACAAAGAACTCAAAATATTTAATAACAAAAATACAATCCAATCAATAAATGGGACACAGGATTAAACAGAAACTTCTTAATAGAGGAAATCGAGTAAGCCAATGAATACATGAGAAAGTGTTCAAAATCACTAATAATCAGTGAACTGCAAATCAAAGCTACATTAAAATTTCACTTCACTCCAATCAGATTGGCAAAGATAAAGAATATAAACAATTACAGATGCTGTAGGGGTTATGAGGAGATAAAAACACTAGCATATTGTTGGTGGAAGTGCAAACTGGTACAGCCACTCCAGAAAGCATTGTAGAGACTCCTAAAAAAATTAGGATGGATCCATCACATGAACCAGCTCTGCCTCTTCTGGGTATCTCCCCACAAGATCTAGAATCAGCACATATCAGCAACAGAGCAAAATCAATATTCATAGCTGCTCAGTTTACAATAGCTAAATTATGGAATAAACCCAGATGCCCCTCATTGGATGAGCAGATCCAAAAGCTCTGATATATAAAGACAATGGAGCTCTACTCAACTATTAGAAACAATGATATTATGGCCTTTGAAGTAAATGGATGGCAATGGAAGAAATCATGCTGAGCGAAGTTAGCCAAACTCAGAGAGCCAAGGGTGAATGTTTTCCCTCATTTGTGAAGGCTGGAGCTAAACCCAGGTTTGGGTGAAAGGTATTCAGACTCATGTATTACACCCACCAAAGGCATTGCAATGCATCATCAGTGTAGGGGAAACCAAAGACATGTATGTGGAGGAGAGGGGAGAGGAGAGATGGGGCACGGGAAAGGGAGGGAGAATAGGGAGGGATCTAGGGAGATAATCAGGAAAATTTACAATCATATAGAGAGAGATAGAGATACATAGAGACATTTATATCTCTCATAGGGGTATAATATCAAAGAATCAATAAACTGGGATGTTGGCAATGTGGGGGTAACTATGGTGTAGAAAAAATGCATATCATATTTTTACTTTATACGCATCTGTGATTGTACAATTCAACTTCCTAATAAAAATATTAGGAAGACACCACAAAATCCACCAAGAGACTATTTCAGGAAAGCCTATGGGCATGGAGGTAGGACAAAAGAACAGAACATGGGTAAGACTTACAGTCTTTAGCTAAATGGGAAGCAAAGACAAAAGCCACAGCTTGAGGGAGGCTGGATAAGGCTCAGACATTTAGAAGCCACAGCAATTCAGACACTTTTTTACAGTTTGCAATCAATATACTCTCCAGAAGATTATATTGAAGGCACATTTTTATGAATTAGGAATTTAACTGCTGGCTATGAGCATATTTGGATCCAACTCAAAAATAAGATAAAAAAAGGATAAGGAAAGAATTCTATGATGTTACGTCCCTAATCCAACAATGACTCAGAAGCTTTGCAGTTCTGGAGTAGAAGATGCGGCAGAAAGTTCAGGCTGAGCCTGACAAGAAGAAGAAAAGGAAGACAGGGCGGGGAGCTGTTCTGTGACAGCTACATAAATCCACCTGCCAACGTGTTTACAAATGCCATCAATGTCCTTGCTTAAATTCTCATAAAGGGGATTTTCAAAACAGATAATTGCTTTATAATGGATTTGGGCACATTGGGTGGAAGATGAGTGTAAATCACATGGAAGAGAAGTCTGCTGAAGGGACATGAAAGAAGCATTTAGAGGTTATCAGCTTCCCGCAAGCAAATAAAACAAGAGGATGAAAAAGACCATAAATCTCTTCTGTGCCAAAGGGATGTGTCACCTCCAGGCACACACGATTTATGACAGTCCTGTTGTGAAGACCGCTCAAGTGTAACCACAATCCCTAAGCACACAGACACCAGGTAGTATTTAAAACCAGTAAAACAGCTAAAAACACCAGGCAATACCAAGGCTCTTCTTCATGCCTGCTTTAAACATAGAAACGGACCATTAAATTAGATAAAGGTGACTATTTACCAAGGTCTGTGCATTTGCATAGTAATGTTGGATGCTTAATCTCACTTAATTCTCATGACAGTACAACAAGGGAAGATTTCATGTGCTCATTTTAACAGAGGAAAGCAATATTTAAATGAGTTAGCAAGGGTCCCATATTCTGTTTGTTCATCTCTGTGTTTAAATACCTAAATACCAAAAATAAAAACAACCTGCTGAATGGATGAAGGGATGCCTAGAGTCACCCCTGGCATGCCTAATGCTAAATCCTTCCTGTCTCTGTTCTTTCTATTGCTAATAATAAAACTGTTAAATGCAATTTGAATTGTGAGTTCCATGCCACTAACTATCTTCAGCAGGCAGGAAGACAAGCCGCTTTCATGCTTCAGTATTTGATGGATCTCAGATGGAAGATTTATAAAACAATCCAAACACCTATGGAGAGAGCAGAAGAATCTTGCAGTTTAGCTGCTTTCTGAACCGAAGCCTTGGCCTTAAATTCAAGATAGGCCCAAAAAAAGGTGGGGGTATACATTAATGAAGTAAGCCCAATCCTACAACTTTATGAATAGATCGACCTCTATTCAATAACAGTCATTAGGAAAGAAAAGAGAGAAACTATGCTCACAGGAGACAAGAGTGAAGCCCCTTCAGAGTCCAATCGCCTGTTCTTAGTGCAACACGGCTATGGAATGATCCTGTTGGGAGAACACCCTTTGCTGATACAAACTGGAGGCGTCAAGGGCAGATCTCATGGGCTTTAGCACTGCTCCCTGCCACCTCCTCCAGGGCCCCAGGAGACGCCAGCCTGAAGCTCCATGCTAATGAAGAGTGCACACCTTTCACTCTGTGTAGTGGCTTTCCCCTGGCTCCAGTTGTGCTTTTCAGTAGGAACAAGGAGGCTGCAGATAAATCCTACCAGGGCTGAAATGGATTCAGCACCACGGAGAGCGCAATGGAGCTGTGAATCTGTGCTTGTGGTTGTCTCACAAGCAAAAGCCCCAGGGCACCAGGAGTTCAGGTGCAGTCTAAAGCAGGTTAAACCAAGACTAAACCAATGGTGGCACCTTGCAAGAGACCCAAAGACCAAGGTCAATCAGAAGACGGCCTTGTAAGATAGAACTCTAAACTTCAGTCACATCACAAATTCAAATGGCAAAAGTCATCTGTTCATTCAACAAATATTGAATGAGCATCTGTAACTTATTGGAAAAATAGTCTAAGTACCATGAGACAAAAGCAGAATAAGGCATCCATACCATCCCTCAGGATTTTACCCTCCAACAAAAAATCATACAAAAGAAATTCACTTTAAGGGAAAAAAAGAGAGAGACTGGAGTAGTGGCTCAGCAGTTATGGTGCTTGTCTGGCATGTGCAAGTATGTAGTTTCAAACCCCAGCACTGCATACACGAAGAAGTTTTTGAGCAACAAAAGTCACATGAAAAACTAAACAAAACTGACTCTGTCTCTCTAAAAGAAAGAAAGAAAGAAAGAGAGAAAGAAAGAAAGAAAGAAAGAAAGAAGGAAGGAAGGAAGGAAGGAAGGAAGGAAGGGAGGGAGGGAGGGAGGGAGGGAGGGAGGAAGGGAGGAAGGAAAAAAAGAAAAGAAAAAGGAAGTTCTGTGACCGGATGCTATTTGCACAGTGGAAGAGTTCTGGTTCTGGCCTTTTCAACAAATCATCCGTGACCTGGAGCTGCTGAAATCTATTGCATTATGGGCGAGTACTGCCCCCACAAAGAACTGCAACACCACTGGCTGTGGAGTGGGCAGAGCTCCCCTGACTGCAGAGGACTATACCATGGGGCTTGCCCACCAGCTTAGGGAAGCAGAGGAAATTTGTCTCACCAGCCATGGGAAGACAGTTATGGAGTTTTACACTGAACAGGAAATGGAGTCAACTGTTAATGTCTTCACTGGGATCCTCTCATTTCTGCTGTGAGTTTCTACTAGATTGCAGATGAATCACCCTTCTAGGTTCCTGTTCACTTTTTGCAAGGACCAGACAAGCTGTCATCTAGGGAGAACCTTGTCTCTAAGAGTGGTTGAGCCAGAACCACAGCTTCCTTTTGTGAAGTTCCTCTTGAGCTTTGGGGGCTTCAGATCCATGGGAGCTGCTCTAGTCCTGGCTCAGTGATCCTACTAGACCTGCTGTCCCTATGGCCTGAAAGGACCCTGTCAGAAGCTGATCCTCTGGGCCAGCTAGCCATCTCCAGAGTCCCATAGGCTGTGGTGACGGCCCTGCTTAGACAGAGAAGCTGTTATCCCCAGGGATAGGGGGCAGAAGTGGAATAAAGTGGACATTTGTCTATTGGCTGTGGAATCTTCTGGTCTGGGCCCCAGCAGAAGACCAGGGCTGACTGGAGGAAGATCCCTGCCTGGAGTAGCCCCCAACTACCTGATGCCATGCATGCTTGTTGCCTGTCCAGGTTTCTTTGGGTCCCTGCTGGCAGGCACTCAGGTCACCACTGGAAGGACACCCCTCAGGAGCAGCCCCCCTTAAGACCAACCAGAAGAGGATCACCACCCAGAGTAGCTCCTGCATATCTGATGCCCCACATACCTATCTGGGCTTCTTTTGTTCCCAGCCAGCAGGCACTCAGGACACCACTGGTAGGACTCCTGGCCGGAGCAGCCCCTGCCCAGCTAACAAACCAGCCCAAGCAGGCCTCTTCTAGTCCAGGACCTAGCACACACCTGGAACAGACCAGGGAAGCATCCCTGCCAGGAGCAACCCCCAGCCTAGGCCTCTACTGGTCCTGCCCTGGCAGGTGCCCAGGACAACTCAGGTTCAGATCTGCAACCTTGAGCCTAGAAACAAAAGGTGGAGGAAAATGAAGACCCAGGCAGAAGCAGCGTCTGGAAGAATGTGATCATCAAAGAGGTAGTGGCTGATCCAACCCTTTCACTTGCAAGGAAAATCCACCTGGAGAACTGCCTACCTTCTCCACAGAAAATATCACTTCAGAGATCCAGAAGAAGCTCTTCAAAAATGAAGGATCAAACTAGGAAAGGTTCACCTCAAACCCCTAAAAAGGGGTTTGTTCACCACAACTCCCCTAAAAAGGATGCCATGGATAGGGAACAACCTTCAAAATATTATCAATGATCTGATTATTAAAAGGAACAATGAGCTAAATGAAGATATAATGGAGGGAATAAGTGAGAAAACTCAAAAAATGAAAAACCCTATTATCAAAGAAATAGACATACTCAAAAAGGAAGTAACAGAGCAAAAATCTGCAGTCAATGACATAAGAGGATTCATGGAAGAATTTAATAATAGACTAACTTCTATAGAAAACAGAACCTCAACTCTTGAAGAAAGAACTTATGACAATGAGGACAGGCTGAGCAAGCTTGAGTGCACAGATGACAAAAAAGGAAAAAAACTCACAGAACACAAAGAGAATTTTTAAAATGCCTGGGATGAAATGAGAAGGAACAATCTAAGAGTAATTGGGATACAGGAAGGAATCAAAACACAAACAAATGGGATAAGGAATATTCTCAAATAGTTAAAGAAAATGTTTCCCATATAAGAATAGATTGAGACATGCTCATCCAGGAAGCTTATAGGACACCCAAAAGGCCTAATCAAATGAGAAGCTCACCAAGACACATCATATTCAAAATGTACAACAGAGAAACCAAGGCAAGAATATTGAAAGCAGCAAAGGAGAAACGTCAAATCACATTCACAGGCAAACCAATAAGAATACCATCTGATTTTTCAGCTCCGAATCTGGAAGCAAGAAGATCATGGAAGGAGATCTTTCAACACCTGAATGAACACAACATGCAGCCAAGAATACTATATCCACCGAAACTCAGCTTCCAATTTGAGGGTAAAGTAAGAACTTTTCATGATCAGATCAAACTTGCAGCATTTGTGAACATAAAACCAGCATTACAAAGAATCCCCAAAAATTAAACTCTAGATAGAAGAACAAGCAAGCATTCCTCAAAACCCACAAACAGAGGAAATTCAATAAAGGTACATGCTGTCAATAGACAACCAAGACAGCACAGAACTTACTAATAAAACACAATGAATATGAACCACAACAACATAACTATTCTAACACTCAATGTGAATGGTCTCAATGCACCAATCAAACAACACAGACTAGCAGATTGGATCAAAAAACAAAATCCAACAATAGTCTGCTTACAGGAAACCCACCTTACAGCCAATGACACTCACAGATTAAGGGTGAAAGGATAGGAAAAAATCTACCAGATATACGACCCAAGAAAGCAAGCTGGAGTTGTAATTCTTATATCTGACAAAGTGGATTTCAAACACAAATTAATCAGAAGAGATAAAGAAGATAAAGAAAGGAACAACACAACAGGAAGATATAACCATAATAAATATATAGTCTCCAAATACCAATTCCCCCAACTATGTGGAAAAATTACTCCAAGACATAAAACCACTTGCAGACCTCAACACGATAGTACCGGGAGACATTAATATGCCACTATCACCAACAGACAGATCATCAAAGCAATAAAGAAATATCCAGTCTAAACAACAACATAAATCAAACAGACGTAACAGACATCTACAGAATATTCCACCCCAAATTGGCAGAGTATACCTTCTTCTCAGCAGCACATAGATCCTTCTCCAAAATAGATCACATTCTAAATCACTAAGGAAATCTCACCAAATATAAAAAAGTAAATATTATTTCTGTGTATCCTGTCAGACCATGATGCCATGACCCTACTAACAGCAAAACCCATTGCACAAAACACACATACATGTGGACATTGAATAACACTTTTAAATTAAGAATGGATCCAAGAAGACATGAAAACAGAAATTAAGGAATTCTTGGAAGAGAATGAAGACACAACATATCAAAACCTCTGGGACAGCAGGAAAGCATTCTTTTATGTATATGTATACATATATATATATACATATATATACATATATATATATGTATATATATAGAGAGAGGGGGGAGAAGAAACAGTTTTTATTTAGTTTTTCATGTGGCTTTTGTTGCTCCGAGACTTCGTTGTGTACATGGTGCTGGGGTTTGAACTCACATACTCGCTCACGCCAGGCAAATGCCATAACTGCCGAGCCACCGTTCCAGGCCCAGGAAAACATTCTTAAGGGGAGAATTTACAGCACTGATTGTCAATATTAAAAATCAGGAGAGATCCCTAAAAAATAAGCTTATGTTCCAACTCAAATCTCTACAAAAGGAAGAACAATCTAATCCCAAAGCCAGCAGAAGACAGGAGATAATTAAGATCAAAGATGAAATCAATGAAATTGAGAACAAAAAAAAAAATCCATAAAAAGAATTAGTAAAGGGAACATGGAACCATTGGGAACTCAAAGGGGGGCAACCATGGTCTGGCACCAGTATTGGCTTGTTGTATCATTACACTGTTGTTCTTGATTGTTTGATGATGAACCCCTCTTAATAGTAAAAACATGTTTATCAAATTTAAAAAAAGAAGAAGAATTGGCAAAACAAATAGCTGGTTCTTCGAAAAAACAAATAAAATTAACAGACCCTTAACTAATCTAACTAAAAGAAGGACAAAAAGCAAATCAACAAAATCACCAATGAAAAGGGGGTGATCACCACTGAGCCCACTGAAATCAAACATTATCAGAACATATTTTGAAAAACTGTACTCCTCTAAAGCAGATAATCTGGATGACAAGGACAAATTTCTAGACCTACAACATCCCCAAATTGACACAGGATGAAACTGAAATCCTAAACAGCCCAGTAACAGGCACCAAAATCCATACAGCAAGTAAAAGTCTTTAAAGAAGAAAAGCCCAGGACCTGATGGAATCACTACTGAGTTTTACATACCTTTGAAGAAGAGCTAACACCTCTCCATATTAAGCTATCCCAAGAAATGCAAAAAGAGGGAACTCTCCAAAACACTTTTTATAAGGCAACCATAACTCTGATATCAAAATCCAACAAAGATAAATATCCCTGATGAACATTGATGCAAAAATCTCTAATAAACTTCTCGCAAACTACATTCAAAAACACATCAGGAAGATGATTCATCAAGATTAAGCGGGCTTCATTCCAGGTATGCAAGGCTGGTTCAACATATGGAAATCAATAAATGTGATTCATCACTTCAATAGAATTAAGGACAAAAACCAAATGATCATCTCAATAGATGCAGAAAAGGCCTTCAATAAAATCCAACACCCTTTTATGATTAAAACTCCAGAGAAAATAGGGATCACAATAACTTGTCTTAACTTTGTGAAGGCCATATATGCCAAAAACCCTCAGCTAGATAACACTAAATGAAAAAAGTTGAAAGCCTTTCCACTAAACTTGGGAACATGACAAGGCTGCCCACTCTCACCACTTTTATTCAATATAGTTCTTGAGACCCTGGCTAACACAATCAGGCAAGAGAAGGAAATCAAAGGGATAAGAATTGGAAGGGAGGAAGTAAAACTATCCCTTTTTGCTGATGATATGATCCTATCTGGAAGATCAAAAAAACTCCATCTAAAAACTGCTAGTGCTAATAAACACATTTGGCAAAGTATGCTACAAGATCAATACCCATAAATAAATAGCTTTCCTATATGCTAACAATATTAGGGCAGAAGAATAAATCAGGAAATCAGTCCCATTCACAATATCCTCTAAAAGAATAAAATATGTGAGAATTAATCTAACAAGAGAATTAAAAGATCTCTACAAGGAATATTATCAAACACTGAAAACAGAAATTGAAGAAGATGTGAGAAGGCGGTAAGATGTTCCATGCTCTTAGTTAGGTAGAATTAATATAATTACAATGGTCACTCTACCAAAAGCACTACACAGATTCAATGCAATTCTCCATCAAGATCCAATGTTGGGGCTTGAGCAGTGGTTCGGCAGTTATAGCGCTTGCCCATCATGCTCAAGTACACAGGTTCAAACCTCAGCACCCACATACACAAATCTGTGTCAGAGCAACGAAAGCTATGTGAAAACTCAATTAAAAATTGATTCTCTCTCTCTCATTCTCTTTCTTAAAAAAAAGATTCCACTGTCATTTTTTGCAGATATGGAAAAAGCAATTCTCAAATTCATTTGGAACAGCAAGAAGTCCAGAATAGCCAAAACATTACTATGTAAGAAAGACGAAACAGGTGGTTTTGCAATACCAGATCAAAAATTATACTACAGAGCTGTAGTATCAAAAACAACATGGTACTGGTATCAAAATAGGAATGAAGACCAATTGAATAGAATAGAAGACTCTGAGACAAACCCACAAATCTTTAAACAAACCCACAAATCTTTAAACAAAGGGGGTCAAAATATAATATGGAGGAGAGACAGCCTATTCAACAAATGGTGCTGGACAAACTGGACAGCCACTTGCAGAAAATTGAAATTATATCTTTATCTCTAACCTTGCACAAACATCAAATCTAAATACATCAAGGAATTAGGAATTAAATCACCTACCATACAACTATTAGAAGAAAAATTCGGACCAACACTCCATAATATAGGAGTTGGCAACTAGTTTCTCAACAAGACTCCCAAAGTGAAAGAATTAAAGTCAAGAATTAATGAGTGGGATGCCATTAAATTAAAAAGCTTTTGTTCTGCCAAGGAATTAGTCAAAACAGTCAAAAGACAACCTACAGAATGAAAGAGAGTCAAGGCCTGTGATCCCTCTGACAGAGGACTAATATTCAAAATTTACAAAGAACTCAAAAACTCAATAACAAAAATGCAAACAATCCAATCAATAAATGGGCCAGAGAGATAAACAGAAACTTCTCAACAGAGGAAATTTAGCAAGCCAGCGAATACAGGAGAAAGTGTTCTAAATCACTGGTAATCAGAGAAATGCAAATCAAAACTACCTTAAGATTTCACCTCACTCCAGTCAGACTGGCAAAGATGAAGAATACAAACAATAACAAATGATGGAGAGGTTGAGGGGAGATAGGAACACTAGCACACTGTTGATGGAATTGCAGACTGGTTCAGCCCCTCTGGAAAGCAGTGTGGAGAATCCTCAAAAAATTAGACTTGGATCCACCATACAACCCAGCTATCCCTCTTCTGAGTATTTTCCCAGAAGAGGTAGAATCAGCACATTACAGCAACACAGAAAAATCTGTGTTCATAGAAGCTCAATTTACAGTAGCTAAATCATGGAACCAACCCAGATGCCCCTCGCTGGATGAATGGATCCAAAAGCTCTTTTATATGTATAATGGAGTTCTACTCAGCTATTAGAAACAATGGTATTGCAGCCTTGGAAGGTAAATGGATGGCAATGGAAGAAATCACACTGAGCGAAGTTAGCCAAACCCAGAGAGTCAAGGGTGGAATGCTTTCCCTCATTTGTGGAGGCTGGAGCTATACCCAGGGGAAAGGTGGACAAACTGATGTATTAGAACCATAGAACAAAAATGCAATATGTCAATATTTATGAGATACAGTTGTAAGATACTGTATAAAATATTTGAACAAGCTATACTGCATGCCTTTACAGAAATGTAAATGTTTTATCCTATTGTCAAATATATCAAAATATAACAAGGGATAAAAGGAACGGAGGAGAACAGGAAATGTTGGAATGGAGATAATGTAAGGTACATTTCCAAGCATTTATAAGTATGTCACTGTATATGCTATTATAATGTATGTAAAATATTCTTCATAGGTGTTAGAATTATGTCACTGTATTTTGGTATTTTAGGAAAAATTTAGGACCCAGAATAAAGGCAAGGGATTGGAGGATGGGAGGAGAGAGGTAGAGGAGTGCAGGGGTGGGGGGACATTGACCAAACTGTATTGCTGTATTGTGAGCATCTATGAATACTTGACAACTAATCCCATCATTATGGACAACCATAATGCACTAATAAAAAAAGATTCCACTAAATTGATATGTAAAAATCTATACAAAGTACAGAGTGGAAAGTATTTATGGTGGTATGGTAGACTAACAATCCTCATTTTCATGAATAAAATATTAAATCTAGACTTATTTAAATGAACATTTTTATTAAAGTCCAGCACACATACACAAAAATACCCAAATAGTTGCATAGTTGGATTATCACAAACACATCTGCATCTCAACCACTCAGACCAGCAAAGGCACCACGACTGGCTTTCCAAAGTCAGCCTGAGACCCTCCCAACTCTCTTCTTCAACATGACTTGAGGCTGCCTCCGTCTGTTTGGAATCACATGCTATTCATTTTTTTATCTGACTTCCTTCACTCAACTGTGAGGTCCACACACACCACACATGTGACTCATTCATTTTCACAGGTGTGCAGTACTTCTCTGCATAGTTAAAGCACACAGCTACAGAATTACTGGTCTGTGCCACTCAAGGGACCTTTTCCTGCAGTGTTTGCAGTTGTGGATGATGCACCTATGAAGATGACTGCATGAGCGCTGGGTGCACCTGCGTGCATTGTGTCCACGCCCACTCATGGGCTCCTGGCTGGCCCAGCACCCAGATGATCATGATCAGTTGATATTAGCACACAGACAATCAACTTGCTAAAGACCCTTGATGGGTTGGGCAAGAGGGCCAGGCATAGTCAAAGGACAAAGAGCACTCCTTCTTCCCTCCCTCCCTCTATCCCTCTTTTCCTTTCTCCTTTCCTTCCTTTTTAGCCTGAAAACCTCCAGGTGGGTGTCTAGGTGAAGAAGTGGCAGTAGTGGCAGCCCAGCCTGGGGTATGGGAGTCCACGGGAACACAGAGGGCATTCCCTCAAGAGGAGTAAAAACCGGTGGCCACAGTAACTGGCTACACATGGGTGAACAGGGGCAGCAGCTTGGAAAGGCCTTGGAGCCCAGGGGTGATGGTGAGGAAGGTGCCCCAGTAGAGGGTGGCATGGCCATGGAGTTGGCTACCTACAACGAGTGCTGGCCTCCTGGTCAACCTGTAGAGGATAAGCAGACCAGGTCTCCGACTGGCAGCAGCTGGAACACGAGGAGGGAAAGTGGAATGAGCTCCGTGGAGCCTGCCTGGAGGGTCAGTGGAGTCTGCAGTCTTCAAGGTTATATGAGGCGTGGAGAGGACGTGGTGTGAGTGTGTGGTCTGTCCACTCTGCAGACACAGTTTGACTTCTGTTCCACTCTGGGTGTCTTATTCCTTTTCCTTGCTCGTCTCCTGGCTAGAACACCTACCCAGTGGAGAGTTCAACAGGAGCAGCCAGGGTGGGCATTTTTGCCTTGTTCCTTACATGAGGGGAAGCACTCAGCCATTCATGTTGTGTTTCTATGTGGGTTTTTGTAGACGCCATTATCTGAGGAAGTTCCTACCTCTTGCTTATTGAATCTTTTTCATATCATGAAAAAATATTAAATTTTATTAATTTTTTTCTATATCTGTGAGATAACTTTTTGGTACTCTGTTCATTTTTAAAACAAAGTCCCCATTTTCAGTCTTTATTTCCCACCTCTGTGTATATAATTTTGGTTGCTTTGCTACATCTTCAACCTCACAGGTCTTTTTCCATGCAGTCGAAAACTTTGTTGGTTCCGTTTCCTGTAGTTTTCATCTCAGACATCGTGTTGATACATCACCATGTTTCTACTAGTGTTAGTTTTTGGTTGACGGTGTAACAAGTGGCATCTTGTCACCTCCTAGGTGAGTGGCAGAGGCCGTGTGCTCTGCATCCTCCAGGTGGCCTCAGGGTGTCAGCAGAGCTGTGATCCCTTTTGCGGTCGCAGGCATTAACACTCTTCCAGTTCATTCGGGGCATTGGCATTGCACACAGCCTGTGCCAGGGGTCTCCATTTCCTTGTCTGCTATCTGCCAGGGTCCTTCTGCTCCCTTCCTCCACCTTCAAAACCAGCCTGGGGCCACGCCCACTTGACACTTTGACTCTAGCACCCCTGCCGGCTCGCCGCTGTTCCTGCTTTCTGCTTGAGAAAGTCCTTTCACTGGGAGCTCCTTTTCCTGGCTTCAGCTCTGCCCAATCATGGACAGCAGGTGCACTCATTCTGCACCCCTCTATTCCCACAGAGCTCCAGCCACCTTGGCCTCCCCATGTCGCCAGCAACTTCTTAACTTAGACAAGATGTTGCTGCTATTGCTGAGGTTTTAAGAGAAACCACCCAGCGTGCTGAATATTGATTTTTAAATGAAATGTTAAAATTTAAATTCTTATGAAAATTGACTGATACCAAAGATTTTATCTCTGTCAGTTTGAGAAATACTGATGTATAAGAAGCAATCTAAAATCTTTACTGCAGGACTGTTAGGGGTTGAGGTATTATCCTTCCAACTGGAGGTGTATGGTGACCCTGCAGCCTCAGCCTCAGAATGTGGCCACACGTGGAGCCCGGTTCCATACAGAGGTAGGCAAATTAAACAAGGTATCAAGGGTGGGTTCTAATCCAGTACAGCTGGATTCTTACCGAAGGCAAAACACACAGGAAGATACTGAGTGAAGTGAGCCATGGCTCTACCTCAGCTTTCTCCATCAAACACCTTCTCAGAACCGCATGGCTCTGCTGCCTGGGACTCACTGGTGGCTTGACCTTGGCATCTTGGTTCCAACCTTTGGGCTCCCCCATGTTTGGCAAGGCTGACTGGTTGCACCCTGGGGTTCTGGCTCTTCCTGCCACTTCTGTGAGGTACAGAGCTGATCCCATATGGACTCCTCATGGCCAGGTGAGTCAACTCCACAGGTGAGAGCACACTTGGTGACTTTAGGGGGAGCTTTGACCAGTGGAAAATGGGACATGAAAGAGGACAGATTCTCTCCTGTCCTTTCTCCTCCCCACAGATTTCTCCAGGCACCACTTCTCTTCACAGAATTTCTTAGGAATGGGACCCACCTGCCGCCTCTCTCTCCTGGCTCCAGGAGGACTGGTAGCCGTGTGTCCTTTGCACTATGAACAATCTCCTGGACTCACTTCCTATTTTCCTCCCCCTTGTGTCCTGGCACCCCCTTCCATTCTTGCCTGAGGCTGGGTTCTTGGGAACCGAGGCTGAGCTGATACCATGTGGGCACTACCCAGGATAACCAGGGAACAGTTCCTTTCTTGCTGATGCGACAACTGCTAACTATAAATTACTTATTTTCTGCAGATAGCATTTAGCATTAGATTCTGGGACTTAGTCTTCATGATATGTTTATATGCAAGTAATTACTTCAAGATTTCTATCCTTAAAATTTTACCCTTGAAATTTTACCTTTTTATTCAAAAAAATTTTCTACCAGTTTACCTTATTAGTAAAAAAAAAAACAAAACACTGAAGTAATGGTCTTCTCCACATATATAAATCTTCTCCATGTATATAAATATCTGGCCTTGAAGTTTTATTAATTCATAATGTAGTATTTTGCGGAGGGTTCTGTTCCATTCATTTCTATTTTGTGTAGAAGAGAAACCATGGAGCTTGGTCATACTAAAAACTAAATAGCTATTTCCAGTTTTGCTTTGTGACAATAAAGAGTGTACATAATCATCCCCAGGCCCCGTTCTACTCTTACTCTTGACGTTACAACTGTGCTTCCGAATGTAGATATGAAATGCATGTTTGTGCGTACATATTTGCATGTTTTGGACATGGTATCCAGAGCTACAGGTTATTAAAATTACAGTGCACCATTGTTTTAAAGTCATTAGCTCTGGGGCTGGAGCAGTAACTCAGCAGTTACATTACTTCCTTGCCTGCACTTTCGTTGCTCTGACACTTTGTTGTGTACATGGTGCTGGGGTTCGAACCCATGGTTTCCTGCATCCCAGGAACACCACTGGGCCACAGCTGTAGCCCCCTCTCTCTCCTTAAAAAAGTCATTAGCTCTAGAGTTCCTGCGTAGATGTTAATGTTGCTCATATTAGCAGCATGACATTTTATAGGAGTCAGTGGTGTTGACCAGGCCTGGAAGAAATCAATTTTTTCTATGAATAAAAATGTTAAGATCTATTTAGCAACACCCAATGAAGATGGAGTGCACATGTATCAATTTCCAGAATTCCTGGAAGAAAATCAACAGGCCATGTGCAATGCCTAAAAGAAGCTGGACTGCCCTGGGGGTGGGTGGTGGTAAGGGAAGGGGAATGGAATGAGCCCCTAGGACGCTCCATCTATTTTGAGCTGAAGGCATGTGAGTTCCTGAAATCTCTTACCTGCCCAAAGGTAGAGTCTCCCCCAAAGAACTTGCTCACCCCAAAGCCCCTCCCTGAGGGCAACCCTAGCCTCCTCTTAGAGGCACCACCACCAAACTGTTTCCCATCTCGCCTTCTAAGGGCACCTTGTATTTCTAAAACTCCAACTGTCTTTTCATTAGTGCCCTTTCTCCCCACCTGCCAAGAAGCCCTCTTTCTTCACAAGCGCCCTTTGGCCCCACCCTGGGCCCCCTTAAGATGGTGCATAAGCCCAGATTCTTACTGCCTCCTCCTCCTCCTCCTTCTTTCTTCCTTCTTCTTTTCTTCTCCTTCTCCTACTCCTTCTTCCTCTTCCTCTTCCTCCTTCTTCTTCCTCTTCTCCTCTTCTTCTTCTTCCTCCCCTTTCTCCTTCTCCTCCCCCTCCTCCTCCTCCTTTTTTTTTTTTTTTTAATAAAGAGAGAGGGACAGTGACAGCAAGAGAAAGAATCAATTCATTTAGTCTTTCATGTGACTTTCATTGCTCCAACACTTTGTTGTGTATGTGATGCTGGGGTTTGAACGCACGTCCTTGCACAAGAGCTGCAATGCCAAGTCACCGCTTCAGCCCCTCTTACTTCCTTCTTGAGTGACATTTTCTGGGAGCCCCAGGTACGTACATCAATAAACATCTATCTTTTCTTTTACCCACCTCTTGTTTGCCAGTTTAATTTGCAGGTCTCTAAACACAGAACATAACAGGGTAGAGGAAAGTTTTTCCTCCCTAACATGGGCAAGAAACTCAAATGAATTTCTTATTTGCCATTAAAGCACCCCTGAGAGATGCACCACCATACAGGATTCTTGATCCTTTAAAACCATTCTCACTAATGAGGTCTAAAACCTTTCTTTTTTTTTAAGAGAGGGACAGTGAGAGAGAGAGAGAGAATCAATTTTAGTTTTTCATGTGGCTTTCATCGCTCTGAAACTTCATTGTGTATGTGGTGCTGGGGTTCAAACCTGCATCCTTGAGCATGCCTGGCAGGCACTGTGACCACTGAGCCACCGCTCCAGCCTCTGTCCAAACCTTTAAGAAGAAAACATGAACCAAAATTATCTTAGCATGATGAATATTACAACTGTAACTATATTTATAGACAGGAAAACTGAGAGCTCCACATAGAAATGTTTGGTATATAAAATGAAGCTTGCTTATTTGCTGGACTAAAAATGATACTTGGTCTCTTTATTCAGAAATAGCTATGCCTGATGATGCATTTTGAAGGCAGTTATTCGTTTAATTTAATTACTCCTAGAATCCTTTTATCACAGCAGAGTATCAGTGAATACCAATGATATTTCACCCAAAACAGTAACTGTTTCCTGTTTGCTGGGTCACAAAGAACCTGCTATTTTCCCAACCGTTTTGGTTGCAAGAAAAGATAAACAAGAAACCTTACTTCTTTCAAAACACTCCAGCACCCCACTAACCGGTAGTGACCTCAGCAGAGCCATTTAACCTGCCTGGATGATTCAGCAAATGGTGGCTGCCGAGTCCTCCCTGCTCTAAGATCTTGGAGTCCCCAGAGGTCAACCAGAGATCATCCTGAGCCGTGATGGTATAAAACACTCTGCGATTTGGGAAACATGGAACTTATAGAACTTATTAGCCACCTTTCTCATTCACATTAGCTGCACGGCTATGGCAGGACATCACATCTGACCCTGACGCTGGTCCTGTTAGGAATGTGAGTTACTAGTGTTCACGGCCACCAGCAGACCCAGGTGCCATCCACGCACAGGTGTTCAGCCAGCAAGCTTCCTAACCCAGCTTCCATCACAGATGTATGACTGCTGGGCAGGAATGAAGGTGACGGGGAGATCACCCTCCTCACAACACGGTATTTATGAAATAGTTCAGCGAATGTCTGTCCACGGCTTCTCCAAGTCAGGTTTTCATGAATTGTATATTTGGATAAAGATGATATTTTAAGTTTCCTTTCACTGTGTCCAGAGTCAATGAGGCACTCACTCAGTGACCACCACAGGGAGACCCTAACAGAGATGGGGCCATATTGGTATACTCACCCAGAAAATGAGAGCTGAAGAAAAATGGAAGCATTTTCCCAGGAAAGCTAGAGAATGGAAAATAAAAAGTTCCATTTTCCTGGATATGATTTTGCAGTCAGGCCTGAAATCTGCTCATCGCAATCTGATTTTTCAATTTGTTTTTGTGAGGCTGAGAACAAACGTCTCTTGTGTGTGAAAAGTGATGATTGGGGCTGGAGTGGTGGCTCAGCAGTTAGAGCGCTTGCCTGGCATGTGCAAGGACCTGGGTTTGAACCCCAGCACCACATACACAACTAAGTGTTGGAGAAACAAAGGTCACATGAAAAAAAGAGTTAAAACTGATTCTCTCTTTCTCTTTCATTTTATCTCTCTCTCTTTAAAAACAAAAAACAAAAACAAAAACAAAAAAAAAACCAACCCAGTAATTATTGCTCACTAGAGAAGTGGCAATTGGATTCCACAACCTGAATGCATTTGGCAAACTTCACCTTCAATTATGAACCTCAATTTGTTTGATGGAGCAGATTCAAAATTGTTTCCAGAGGAAAAATATGTATGAGAGGAACAAATAAGAGCAGAAGATTTCTGTATGTATTGAGCTACGATAGGAATACACAGGGCCCACGGGGATGCTCTTTGTGAACGGTTGAATACTGTTGTAAAATTGCTAAAAGGAGAGCTGGAGCTGTGGCTCAGTGGAAAAGCACTTGCCTAGCCTATGCAAAGACCCAGGTTCGAACCCCAACAGCATGTACACAACTCAGCATTGGAAAAACAAAACCAGATGAAAAAATAAATAAAATTGATTCTTTCTCTAAAAGAAGCAAAATGCTAAAAGGATCACATTTCTTGATGTTAGGTCAGGCAGCCCCAAGTTGGATTGGCAGTGGAGAGCCACATTGCTTGAGGTTTGCTGAGACATTTTCAGGGGGGGCTTAACGACACGGACAAGGAAGGCTCCCTCTTCCTCTAGACTCCTCCATTAGCATTGGCTTCTCCAGCCACCAAGTCTGCTCCTCCACCCTTCCTCAACACTGATGTGTGTGCAAAGCTGAGGGCATGTCCTTTCCCAAATCCCAGGCCCTCTCCCACCTCCCAGGATCCAACGCTGGGAGCAGTCAGTGGATGCAAAAGAGCTGGCAGCGTGGAGGGGCGACTATAAATCCCCTCACTCACCTCTCACCTCCCCTTTTGTTCCGCTCCTACTTGTTCTGAGCATGATGAATAGAAGACCAGACTCCTTCGCTTGGCTTCTGCCCTGGAAAGAGACTTACTCCAGTGTTCTATAGCCAAGGGCAATGTGACCTTTGACATTTCATGGAACTGACCTGATAAGATCACTTCCCTGAGCAGCTTGGAAATTGTTCCTGTGGCAGAGCCAAATTATTCTTTCCCCAAATAAGTAGTGCTAAAAGACAAATACAGAATCCAGGCACCAGTGCTGGTGGAACGCTGAGGTGACGGGTATAACGTGACAGGCAATGTGCCACCAGGGTCCACCACAGTTCTGGGCACACAGCACATGTTCAATTAGCATTCGAGTGTTTCATACCTCACTATCACACTGATTCTTTTTCATATTAAGATGGAAAATGGATCCTTAATATCACAGAGAAAAGTTTTCCCTGAGCAAGACTTTGTAAAAAGACTAACAACTGGAGAGAGTGATTTCTTCCCATCATCGGATCACCCCCAGGTCAGGGGTGTGTGCCTGATGACTCTGAGGCTCCAAGCTCACAAATCCTGCAATCCTGCCCGACCGCATGGGAGTCTGTCATGGGAAAGGTCTCAGCATAGGGTGTGGGGCGGTCCTACCCCCAGCCCAAGGAGAAAGCAAGGTTTTGTGAGCCCCAGTGATAAGTGAGACGGAAGGAAAAAAAGGTGAGAAAGTTAGTTAAATAGTTTAATCAGAGCAGTTTACAGTTCTAAAATTAACAAGCAGACTTGTAATAAAAGAGCTCCGATGTTTGCAAAATGACCTTACTTCCATTCTGAACCTGTCTTTTGAAGTGGAAAGATGAGTATCACGTTTAAAAGGACTCAAAATGGAAAAAATGGAGCAATTCATGTAACACCTGTGGTTTGTGATGCAACTAAGGAAATCCCTGAATGGATATTGCTTCAGCTTTGATATAAAAAAAATGGCCCGACAAGAAGTTCTTCATCAACAACCATCACGGGTGGCTGAGAGGAAAACCCAAAACCACTGTCCAGTTCGTAACGGACCGCATTGTTGGTGGATGACACCGGCTCCAAACGTACAGTTGAGCCCACGACACTTCATTACTATGAATATAACTATCATGGAAGTTCTCTGCCGACCAACTTGCTTCCGAAGGTTTTCTTGGTTCGTGGAAACTTGCCTAATAGACATGCAGTGAATGATTTCTTTTGAAAGTGTGTCTTTTTGCAGTCCTTTTTTGTTTTCATACAAAGATTTCATAAAGTTGCAATGTTGCATTAGAGCATTACTCAAATGAGAGCAGGGGCGGACGGGGAGGGTGAACACGGAGTCGCTGATCAGAAGAGCCTTGTCCATCCTGAGTCACGCCACCCACCTGCTGGAACAGGTGAGAACAGCTTTGCTTACCCTCCCCCACCAAAGAAAAACCAAAAGAGAAAAAAACACAAACTCAATCTAACTAAGAACAAAAAGGTGGACGTAAAGGAAGAAGATGCTGTTCATGCACACGTCTTCTGCATAGCTCAACCCACATAGAATAAGGCACGGTTTCCCTTCGCAACTGGTGTCCACGGCAATCTGCTAAGTGCTACAGTGCTGTGACCCTCAGACAGTTCCCTTCGAGATGGTGAAATAAAGAGGCCAGTGAGTGTGACTGCCATGCTTGGCTGTGAAGGTCCGCAGCTCAGGAGGCTTCTGGGACCTCGGAAGAAACTGCCCGCATGGCATGGTATGGTGTCCGCGATGGTTTTCTTCACAGAGTTCCCATTCTGTCTGGGTATGAATTTAGATTCTTCTTCAGTCTTTTGTCTCAAAGAAAATACATGAGGTGGGGGGAAACAGTCAGGCCCTTAAGAGACCGAGCTCTGATACTCCCAGAAAGCACAGAATGCTGGCAATGCAAAAATCAGCACGCTGTTTCCTAGAGGGCAGAGACAGAGAGGGGGACAGAGAGGGGACAGAGGGGGTGGCGAAGGGAGATGGATGCTGGGACGGGGAGGGCTGCTTTTGGTTTTAAAGGTGGTCAAAGTATGGTTTCAATTCAGTTGGTCTTCATACTGTTTCCGGAAACAATCCCCTGCAGGGAAAAATTCCCAGCACCTCTCTTGATACATCTTCCAGACGTAAGATTCCTGCAAAACAAGGGAAATCTGTTAGCATGGTCCCCCAGGCCTGTGTGCCACCACTAGATGCAAGACAGACTCAACTCTGTTGAGGGAGCACAAGGAGAAACCCAAATTTGTTTAATTTTGAACTAACTATACCAGGCCTTATTCACTTCCAGAAATAATGATAGCAATACACTTGTGAAACATGTTTTTGGAAGTCCTCTTAAAATGTTACTATTATTAATTATATCCTTTTTCACACAATGAACTATTTGTGATCAATCCTGAAAGGGGACTTCCGAAGGGCTCCAAAACCTCAGACATTCCGTGTTCAGTCATTTTTAACTAACCATCACAGAGTGAGTGCAAGTTCATTGAAATCATCAGCCACCTGATTAGGCAATCCAAGGCATTTTAATTAAAAGTACTCAATTTTCTAACAACGGGGACTTCCAAATGCAAACCTGACAGGGAAAAGCTTAAGATGTGAAATTAGCACTTCACTTTTTCAAAGAAGGCAATCTTGGGGCTGGAGCGGTGGCTTAGTGATTATAGCACTTGCCACGCATGTGCAAGGACCTGGGTTCAAACCCCAGCTCCAGGTACACAAGCAAGTGTCTGAAAAACTAAACCCAGAAGGAAAACATAAATAAAGTTGATTCTCTCTCTCTCCCTCTCTATAAAAAAAAAAAAAAAAAGAAAGAAAGAAGGAGGCAATCTGTCCAGACCCCTCCGCAGCAACAGGCATTTCACATCAAGAAACCTCAACCAGGGGTTGGGGATTTAGCTCAGTGGCAGAGCGCTTGCCTAGCACGTGCAAGGCCCCGAGTTCGATCCTCATCCCTGAAAAAAAAAAGAAAAAAGAAACCTCAGCTAACACCTGCAAGTAACTCCTCGCCTGAGCGCCCAGTGTGCACATTTTGTCCCAGCACTGGGATTTCTCATCCCATGGTTTCTTTTTGAAGAGGTGTAGAGTCACTGTTACCTACCTGTCCCGTGTGTTCAGTTTCATCTTTGTTTATGAGATACATCAGAAAAAACCTACAGACACAGAGAGATTCATCAGGAAGGGGTTCTACGAAAATATCAAAACAAAAAGGGAATATTTTTATGTATCTTGTGCTGCATTCAGTCGTGGGAGGCACAGAGAAAATACCACAAACACAGGTTGTTATTGTTGTTGTTGCTATTTTGAAATTAATTACAGTGCACTGAGAAGAGGTCAGGATGTGTTTTGACTTGATTTTTCTGATCTGATGCCCAATTTTACCCTGGCTGCAGGTTAGGATATACACACTTCTGTCAGAGTCCAATCAATATTGATGAATTTTAATCGAAGACTAGCAATACGAAGATGTCCCCACTTACTGATCAGTTTAACCAAGTATAGTTCAACAATTTTCTTTGCCTACAATGCTACTCGGCATCTTATCTGTCTGATATTAAAACTAGGTCAGAAACTAGGAATAGCATTGTACCAAACTGTACCAATCTGGCCAAGTAATGGTCAGATTTCTATGCATTAGAAAATAAAAAGCAACCTCTAACTGGGTTTCCAGGACTACCTAAAGAGACCTGTAAGTCCTCAGAATTAATAAAAGGAGGTTTCCGTCATCTCCAGAAAGCAGCTGGAGGATTCCTGTTGGAGATGGGGAACTTAGCCCTGACACCCTGAGGGCTCTGTGCCTGGCTCTCCACCCTTCCACTCCACGTGCTAGAAAGAATCCTTCACATGAAGAGCTGCAGCTTTGTTTCATAACTCAACCTATCCAGAGGAAAAGACAGCCCTGGCCGTGGCTCCTTCTTCAAAGTGTCTGAGCACCTGTACAGAGCCAGCCGCCATCCTCCCTCCAAGGCCCCCAGCCGCCGTCCTCCCTCCAAGGCCCCCAGCCGCTGGGGATGGGTGGAACAGGGTTCCCAAGGGGGCGGAGTCTAAGCCAGGCACTCACAGGTAATTGGCCAAGTTGTGCTCCTGCAAAGTGTGGGTTTCAAAGCCATGTGGCACCGTGTCGAAGTAGTCGTTGCCTATCCCACAGATGAAGCACTTTGTCTAGAGGACAAAGGGAGACATCGCAACGTCACTGTTCAGAGAGCACAGGGAAAACACCCCTCACGCAGCAGCAGCTCTGTGCTCACGGGGTGGAGGTCACAGGCGCCAGCAGCAAGGAGCAGGCGCAGAGTGCAGGATGACGATAGCTGAAGGGCAATGTCTGCCCGAGTTTCTGCAGTCATGGACAGGCCCTCACTTATCCACCACTCATGTCCATGGCACTGACTAAACAGGCAGTGAACTGTCCTCTCTGACACTGAAAACGTGGCTCCTGCATGAACAAAGTCTGGCAACTAAAGGGGTAAAGGCATAAACTGCTTCCCTCTGGGGAAGGTCAAGTCTCATACCAGGCCAGGAGGCAAGCCAGCAACTCAGGGAGGGTCTAACCCTGGGCCAGGCACCGTGCTAGGCAAGAACTAACCAGTGGACGAGGGCTGAGATAACTGCCAACTGCAGTGACCAGGGGCCTGGTCCAAAATTTTGCCTCCCCTCCTTTGGACCCTGGCTCTCGTGGTGCAGACCACAGACCCACAGCTGCTTGGTGGGTCACCGCAGCCTGGCCCATGCACAACCCAAGCAGAAGCAGACCCTCCATTCCACGATTCACATTTTAGGATTGGAATGACTATGTATCAAACAAGTGGATTCAACAATGACTGTCCCCATGTGTCACAAGTGCTCCTCTCCCCAGCAATTCGAAGCCATTTAATGCCATCAGAAGCATGCTTATGATGCCTGGGATTCTCCAACTATGATCAAGATGCTTGTGATCCTATATAAATTTCATCCTGCCTTACGGGTCAACAATTGCTGACCACGTTTGGAATTTGGGAGAGCAGTCAGGCCACTAGATGTCCCTTAAACCAAGCGGGTTCCAATCTCACTGGCCAGCTGTTGCAGTAGACTGCTCTTCTTCTGGTGGCCCAGGTGAGCCAATGGCCACCATCACCCATCTGGGGATCATGCCTGAAGCCTTCTCCCTGCTTGCTCCATCCCCCTTGTCCTCTGCACATAGTCAGTCAAGTTCTTTTCAGTGCAGCTCCCAAGTACACCCATGTCCATCTGCTTCCTGCCTCCTTGGTGGTACTTCTTCAGCAAAGCCTCCTCACCTCTACCTGTAAATGCTGATGGCATCCTTCCCTGCCCATGGTCTGGCCCGTTTCTAGTCCTCCACTCATTTGAACCCATGTTACCATTTAGGATGTAGATCTCATCACCTGCTGCCCTGCTTAGCCCCCTTGCCTGCTTTTCCACAGCCCTGGTCCTCTACCTCTCTCAAGGGAGCTATCATTAGGCTCTTCATCCATCAGTTTCCGTCACCACCACCCCTAGCACGCTAGGCTTCATCCTGCACCATTCACACTCTCAAGAAAACTTCTGCACATCCAGATCCCTTAAGGTCAGAGTCTCAGTAATAGGATCTCAGATGGTGACGCTCTCTCACGAAGCCATGCGAACAGTGCCTTGGAGGGGGGCGTGGAGCTGAAGGGCACGATGAGGAGGGAGGTCCCAAACTGTCCTGCTCTCTCACTCTCAAGCCCACATCCCCACCAGCTTCACACCTTAGCATGGGTGTCCCTTCTAGGAAGTTCCCTGATCATCCAGAGTCCAGACACCAACCCTGGAGCCCCAGCCTCATCACACCACCCTATAATCAGTCACCTGTGTCCTTATCTGTCAGGGGATCTGCAGTTTGGGAAGAACGGTCTCCCCACTTCGTGGGGGCCAGGATAGTGCCACATTACTGCCTACAGTTCCAGTCCAGCCTACACGGCCTGAAAACAGACCAGTGGGAAGCCACACGTGGCCTGGGTCCCTGCACCCGGTTCACCTGCACCCACAATCCTCTTGACAGAGGCAGAGAAGAAGCTGAGCAGCCAGGACAACAGCAAAGCCACGTCACAGGCAGAGGCTCACCTCCATGTCCTCCTTGACTTGCTCCTGCTGGTCTCTTAGTTCTCCAAAAGCATCGATAATCAAACCTAGTGTTACACAGAGACACAGCTGAATCTTAATCAATCAGAGAATAACAATTCAATTTGCAGCCCACTGCTCCCTAGGAAAGGGATGAATTCACATCCAGGTCTCCTGCTGTGGACAGGCTCTCTTTGGGGGGAAGAAGTACATGCTGGGGTGAACACTCACTCAAAAGCATTTAAAAATGAGCTGACTGAGCACAAGACACAGCCAATCAACTTGGCGTATCGATATGGTGCGTGACTACCTGCTTCCCGCTGGAAAAGAGCAATTGAGGTCTGTGGTTGTACAGCACGGACAATTGCCCCAGAAGACGCTTGGGCATCAAGATGGAAAGACAAGCTCCACATAAACTGGGCAATGTGCTGTAGTCACTCTCCCTCAAGGTCCTCACAGACGCTCCACAGTGCTACCAAGCTGAGGGACAGAAACTGCAGAGGGCAGCTCTGTTTCGGCCTCTTGTCCCACGACTGGCTGGCTGCTTGCTTGCTTCCAAGTGTTTTATGACTTGGCCGCCTTATAAAACACACTCCTGTTACACTCAATAAAGATGTCACACGTGGACTGTGAACCCTTTAAACTTCTGTGTATGTGACCAAAAAAATGGTGCCACTTTTTGCCTGTGGAACTTAAAGGGTAATGTCACATTTATAGACATTTAATTCAAGCCAGGATAAATGTGCTAAGCAAAGAAAATAACACAAGTGGTTTTTCTGGGAGAAAAAGACCACAATGCAAGTCAGCCGGGAATTAGAAAGGACCAGGGCGCATGGTAGCCCAGAGCTAGAAGGGCAGGCTGTAAGCTCAGATTGCCCAGGACAGGATATGGGTTCCAGCCCCATGCTGCAGGGTTTCACCATGGCCAACAGGGTAGTTGTGGTTCCCAGGCAAAGTGTAGGTAACAGCTCCGCCCTCATGCTGTGGGTGAAAGGGGAGGGATGAATTCATGTTCCTTGCAGGAGGCAGGTTCTCAACAGCCAGGCTCTGGTGCTTAGGTTGCCCTAACTGCATGTCAGACACCGCACTGGGCATTTAAATGAACATCATTTCTTAAACCCCCAGCAACGTGCATAGGGCTTAGAGACTGACATAACTTCCGCATGACAGACCCACACGGCTTTGGTTCACCCCACCCGCAAGCAGCTGGACTGGGATTCAAACGAAGTGCTCTTTCCATTGCTACTCAGGGCGATCAAGGAAAGCTCACCCCTCTTCCCATCTCAGGCCCCACGCTGCTTTATTTTTCCCTCTCTACAAGTGTCACTAGGAAGAAATACTGAGAGGGAAAGTTCTGTTTGGCCTATCCAGAAAGCATGTGGCATCCTGGCCCCAGTCTCAGCATCAGCTCCAGTAGCAGCAGCTGGAGCTGCAAAGTCCTTGAGCTCGGGAGGAGGTGGCTCACCTTGTATGATGGCCAGGAGGATGACGATCACAAAGAAGAAGAAGGTGATGTCGAAGATGATGCGGTAGATCTCATACTCGTCCCCGGCTGGGTCTTCAATCTCATCTCCGATGCCCCCTCCAGCACGGACCCCCACGTACATGTGGAACATGTAGCACTGCAAAGGACAGAAGTGCCACTTCTTGGGGGGTGTCTCCCAGTTTACCACTCAAGATCCCTGTGTCCTGAGCCTCAGTCTGCAAATGAGGAGGCTCTCTGAGCTCTGCATTACCCTGCTGGGTTTTAATCCTGGTAACTGTGATGCCGACGTGTGGCTCCTATGTGCCACCGCCTTTCAATCAAAACTCCTCGGTACTGTGCGCCCTGCTCAGCACCTGTCTCACTTCAGAGATAAGGAAAAACCCTTCATCGGCATCTTGCTCTGATGCACTTGGGATAATAAGGTCTCATGATCCCATTAAAGGGCAGAGCAAAATATACGGCTGCATTTGACCATGACAGCAGAGGAAAGGGAAAGGAAAGCCCAGAGCTGAACGTTCTGGACCTCAGAATCTAAGCCAGGAAAGCAGACTTCCTAACCCCTGTCCCCTAGCGGGTATGGAAGAGGAGCTGAGATTCTTTCTTACATTCTCATCAGGATAAAGAAGACCAGCAGAGGGGAGAGATGGAGGAAGCAGCAGCTCATTGGCAAATCCCCAAGATGTGAAAGAAACAAGGACTGTTGGTGGTGCCCAGCACAGATAGGAGGGTTCAGAAAGTGGCTTTCAGGCAGGGTGGTCACCTCAGTGCCACTAACATTTGGGTTGGGTAATTCCTTGTTGTGGGGGACTGTCCTGTGCATTGTTGGTTATTTGAGAAGGATCTGGTGACCTCTATCTAGAAGATGCCAAAGGTATCCCAGCCCCTGATGACAACAACAAAAAAAAAATGTCTCCTGTTGCCAGATGTCCCCCATGGTCAATATCATGCAAGGTCAAGAGTCACTGGCTTACAGTATCCATCCTCATTCATTCCTGATTCTAGATCTTTGCTTCCATATTCTCTTTATGTAATTAATAATCCTTCCTCCATCAGGCTTTCTCAGATTGTTCCAGATACTGATTGCTTCACCAACAATTCCAAACCCATGTGCCTGATGCCTCCACAGGGAAGGGGCTAAGGCCCTAGACAGCCTTCTCATCTGGTGACACAGGGCACTTGCTGGCTCTCTAATCCCTTTCTGGCCTCCTTCTCAGCCTCCCTTGCCAGTCCTTTCCCATCTCCCACTGTCTTTGGGAATGAAGCCTGGGACTGGGCTCTCTGAGCCTTTCTTTTAGGACTCTCGCTGGGGCACCCTGCTCTGTTTCCTGGCTGACTGATCATCAAATCATGCCCCTTCCAGCCTTTCCTGAACTCCACACTTGGATGTCAACTTGCCTGATGTCTATCTCACTCCCCGAGACCGGCTCCGGCTCCAGCGCCAGCACCTAACATAACACCCACCACATGACAGGGACTCTAAACCATGGATGAATGGGGAATGAGATGGGCTGCTCTTATGGCGGCTGCGGCCTCAACCCATGGACCTCAAATCCTCAGGTGAGCTGAAACAGGAGAAAGTACAGCCACAAACAGGCGGCAAGAGGACCAAAGAGATCCTGGTTCAACTCAGACCTGGTTCCTGAATCCATCTCCAACAGTGAAGTCTTATGGAACCCACTTGAAAAACGTCCCTTGGGACATTGCAAAGATTTCTCCGAACTTGATGCCTGAAGCTGCTGCCAATAGATCTGTGGGGTGAGGACACTTTGTCTTCACTGCGTATTCCTGAACACTGTTTCAGCTCTTTTTAGAACACATGTTTCTTATTTTCACTAAGAGAAACTGTAGACATGTTCTCTAAATCTGTTTCTCCATATGTGCTTGGCTGTGGCCAGAGGAAAGGGACAGCTGTGACTGCCTGGGTACGAGGTGGCAGAGGTTGTCTCTCCTGTTACCCTTTTCCCTGGCTTCACCCTGTGCAGCTTTTCAGTCACGAATCTCCTCCTTTGGGTTGGGGACCATTGGGACAATCCACTTGTTCCAGGTCTGGAAGGTTGTCACTTTTCCATGTCAAACTCTGGTCCTGGGAGCCTCACTCCGGCGCCCACGGTGCACCAGCAGTGAGGATACGGTTCCCAGCCCAGGTCCTGGAATGCCTTAGCTCTCCAGCCCTGCTTGTTTGGAGCTGCATGTGACAGCGTTGGAGCGCCATCCAGCTAGTTCCTCTGGGCAAGTCCTGTTGACCTGGACTTCAATTTGGCTGTCCATAAAGAGCTTTACTCTAGCAAACAGAATGTGTCAACTTGCTACATGAAATCGTTCCCCTACTGGGGTTGGAATCCAGGGCCTTGCACGTGGTAGGCGAGCTCTGCCCGTGAGCTACACTCCAGCCTGCCGCGAGAGCTCTTGATGAGTAGTGTTGGCATTCTGACCTATACATGGGACTGAACCTGCCAGGAAACGTCTCCTTCCTTTCCTGGCTTTTGCTAGCCATGCAGCCAGCCTTCCTTAGCTCTACCCCTATATCTCATGCTATGGCAACTAAGCATGTTGACCAAGAGATTTCAGCATGGTTCAGAGGCAAACTCGTGGCCATGCTGAAAAGTTAGAGTCTGGGGGATTTATTTGGGCTCCATAAAACACCACATTTGTAAAGAATAAGGGGACTTGCGTACTGATTCTCACTACCTGGTCAGCCCCAGACACAGCATGCTGATGGCTGAAGATGTACAATGTGGGGGTACGTGGTGATGAACCACTACTGGGGACATCAGGCTTTTGGGGGTGGAGTTATCCTCCTGCTTCTAGAAATGGGAACCCTTTTGTCTACCTTTCTTTCCATACAACCAGCCAAACCTGGTAACAAGTGCTGGAGAAGGGAAGATGTAATTCATTGAGTAAAAAAGAAAAAAAAAAAAAAAGACTTCTGAGTAATGAGGAAGAGAGTTGCCTGGTCCCGCAAAGGGGGACCACCAGGCAGGTGTTAATTCTCAGGACTTTACACGCTGCACCTTTTCTTCCTCACCCATCTCCTAAATGGATTTGTTCTGGGCTTGACCATTATGATCGCTATGTTAATTCAGGAGGAAAGGTATGGATTTTCTTGAGATTTGGTTTTGGACAAAAAAGAGAGGTAAAGAGGGAGGCTGAGAGAGAAAATTAAAAAGAGAATACTTGCTGGGAAGGGTGGGCAAATGCATGAGAACAATCTAGAAGGATTACTTAACTTTCCCTCTCCATCATTCCAAAAGCCTTTTTCCAAAGCAGACAAGCCTTTGAGCCCTCCCTGAGTTCAGGGGGTCTGGGTGGACCACCAGCGCTCTGGGTTTAAGGAGCTGCCCTGGTGATTCCTGCCCTTACACAGTTCCTCTCAGTCTCCCCAGCCATTTAGCTCCAATCATCTTTCCCCCCTAGACTTTAGATCATTTTTTCACTTCCTCCTCCTACATTCTTGGAGAGGAGGTTTGAATTCTATCAGGACACTGCTGGTTTAATTAGTTTCTCAGACTCAAAAAATCAGAATCCAGGAAAATAAAAAACAAAAAAGAAATCCCCAGGGAACCAGGAGCTGTAAAACTTCAGCCACAGCGCCACCTGCTGGGTGGCAGGGCAGCCGGGGGAGCACCCACCCTGAGAGGTTCCCTGGACTGCTGGCCTTGCCCTCCTGCAGAGGCCTCCCACAGGGACGTGAAGCCCACACTGGGGCCGTGAGTGAGGAATCGCATCTCAAGAGAGCACAGAGTCTTCCTGTAGAAGAGAGATCTCACCCCATGAAAAGGAACCGCTTCAGAGACATCACCAAGAAAGGATTAAGGTCAGATGCGACCATCTCCGGTTCTGCTGCTTCCCTGCCCACAGGCACACTGGGCCTCTACTCTGAAAGAGCACTGTGGTGGGGGATCAGTTACACTGTACACCTGGCCAGCTTTTTAAAGAAGCTGAAGCACACAGGTTAGTGAGAAGCCGATTGATGGGGTGCTTAGGTCCTGAGACTGGAAGCTAATCTGGGTGATGTGGCCTCCTGTGCAATAGAGTTTAAGAACTAAGAGCTGGCCGTGAATTTGTGCAAAGCTTCAGACTCCTGCCTGGCTCCGTGACTGGCAGCTCCTATGTGTCCTTGTGGACCAACTGAGAGCTGGGGCATGGCTGGTGTCTGGGAACAGATTTCTCTCATGGGAAGGAAACATCTGATGTCCCCAACCTCACCCAGTCCAAGGCAAGATGGTAAGCTCATTGCTACACACAGAGATAAGATCGCGCAGCAGAGCTGGGCTTAGCCAGTCTGAATGAGAAAGATTCTCAGAAATCTCTTAAAGAAAACCAAGGCTCCAACTAAGTTTATTGTTCAAACCTTCAGGAGGCTAAACAGACAAATTCTCCAGCTTCTACATTTGAGTCCTGTATAACTGGGGGAAATCAAGCAGGTGAAGGTCATTATCTTCCCAAGCAAGAGCAACAACAGCAACAGAAACGCATCCAGGGAACCACTGTGAGAACGTAGGCCGCTAAGGATGCTCTGAGTACAGCTTAACGAGGGCTGAGTGTGACCCTGTGACGGCAGGGGAGACCAGTGTGGTGGCAAGGGCTCACTCAGGCATAGGAAGGAGAACCAGGGTGGCAGATCATCCCCCCACCTAACGCAGCCTCTGAATGCCACCACCAGAGATCACCCCCACCACCCACCAGAATCACAGATCAGGTTACTCCGCAAGGTTTTCCAAAACTTTGGAATTTCTGGGGCACTGTTTTCTTGGAATAGCTCAGAAAATGAAGAGTTTGGCAGAATTTCTAGAAAGGTTTTATCATATGAGTTCCTCAAGGGCAGGGTTGGTGCTTGCGCAGACAAACACAAAGAAACCCACTCGATTAATAGCACACAGCACACGGCTGAAGAGGGACTCTTCTACTCTGTGTGGCCAATGGCAAGCTGTTGCAACTCCAGTGGCTCAGTCTCTTCATCTGTAAAAGGGGACAATGACAGCGCTTTCCTTCAGCACCATTGCTAGGGGATTAAATGAGGCACTTGGTTATTGCCTGGCACATGTCACTTAGAGTAAGTCCTATGCAAGTTAGAAACCAGCAACTGGGACAGCATTTCTTCCTTCGAGGAACTGAGCTTTGGATGACCAATCACAATTGGCATGTGCAGACTGTCTACACGAAGGTAGAGTGACATGAAATTTGGGAGAATTAAGAGTGTCCTGTTAGTCACTCCAGTCAGCTCCACCCCCTCCTCCCTGATAGGAAGCGAACCCTGTAGATGGTTATAATATTGAGAAGTAAGTCCTCTTTTATAATGTGCTAGAGAAAAATAGTCTTAGACTTCTAAAATAAAAGAACATATATTTGATAAATATAACAATAACTCATATAAAAGTATACAAAGTAAAAAGCAAACTTCTGTCTCCCCTGACCTGTGGTCCCACTGCTGGGATGCCCTCTTACAGTACTGTCCGGAGTCTGGCTTTGTTCCCTCCACTTAAATGTACTCAGTATCTCTCCATCAGGATAGAGAGATCACCCTCTTTTTTTAATAGTTACATGCTTTTAATGAATTTACTACAACTGACTTAATCTCTATTGATAATTTAGGTTATTTCCAGTTTGTGCGAGTAGCTAATGTCCTTGAACATATAAAGGCAAGGCGTATCTGATAGTAACCCTTTGGGTAAATTATCAATAGTGAAATTGACAGGTCAAACGATAGGAGTGCACTTAAACATTTGACAAATGTCGCCAAGTTTCTCTTAAATTGTTGCAGCAATTCAAAGTCCCAGCAAGACTCATGAAAGTGCTAGTTTCCTCATCAATTCACCAACTGTGAGGATCAGCAAACTTTAAAACTTTGCAACCCTAATGGATAAAATGCTTTGATTTGCATTTCTTTAGTCATGACAGAGGTGTAGGGTTTTCACATTTATAAGCCCATTGAATTCATTCCACTCCAAATGGCCATGCAATTTGCCATTGTTTCTACTGGCTTATGTCTTTTTAATGCTGTGAGGAGGAATTTGCAAATGAAGGAGTCTGGTCCCTCGTTCTGGCATTGCATGTCAATTTTTTTTTGCCAGTTCCTCATTGGTCTTTAAGGCTTCATTTATAGTTGCTCTTTTTTCAAATAATTTTTAGCCTTCATGGTTCCTAGGTTTTACATCATACTTGGAAAGACCTTTCCTCATTTAAAACTGTCATTAAGGTGTCAAATCTGTCCTGTTATTGGTCTAAAGAGAGAGCTGATGTACATTTTTGTCATTCCCCCCAGCAGCTGCCCATTGTACCAAAACCATTCACTGAATTCTTTTTCATTTCAATAATGCATGTCACCTTTTCCATATTTTAATTTCCATGCGTATCTGCATCTGTTTTGAGACCTTCTATTCTAGTCCAAGGATTTACCATTCTCTAGAACAAGACCATCCCCACGGTCAGTCTGCTCTGTTGGTATTTCTCTCGATCACTTGGGCGTTTGCTTTTTCTAGAGTAACTTTGGCATCACTGCAGCAGCCCCAAAGCCAATTACGAAGCTACTTTGATGAGCAGCTCATGGAGGGACCCACCCCTTCCATCTGGAAGCACAGCCCCCGTCTCGTTGCCCCTCCAGACCTCAGAGCCCACCTCAGGTAGCTTCTGACGGGCACTCTTAGAGGGACAGACTGAGGAAGAGCAACGAGCCTCAGGTCACAGTTCTGTCGAGAGACATATTTGGGGATTTTAGTAACCAGTTTAAGTCATTAAGGCAAACAAAAACCTCAGGCTTCAAAATGATCTCTAGGAAATAACTTTGGCTGTGGTCCTGGATCGTGTGAGGGACAGGCCCAGCTGGGAGCCGCTGCCCTTTAAGCTCTAAAGGGGCCACTGGGCAAGTCCACCAAATACCAGGCTGGGCTGCGGAGGTGGAAAGGGACAGCAACGGTCCTTCAGGTCCTGCTAAAAGTGAAAATCATCGATTCTTCAGAGAACCATTCACTTTTTCCTGCACACAGATTTTCCTCTTCTGCACATCAAAGAGCGCATATGCGATTACTCAGATAGAAGAAGCAGGATCATTTTTCCTGTCACACAGATCCACACTCATGAACTCACCGTCAGCATATCGTCACACTTCATGTCTGGTGTATCACCATCTTCACTCTTATTGTAGAATTTCCGGAAAAAATTGAAGGCCACCACAGTGTATAGGTATACGACAACAGCCAACAAGCCCACCGTTAACACCAGCTGGAAAGCAACCGGACATTGAACAGGTATCAGAAACATGGGACCCGCACGTGGGACAGCGGGGTGGGAGAACCCAGCTGACTTTATCCACTGGACACGATGGCAGCTGTGGCCTCGCTGCTTCCCCCCCTCCTGAGCCCCCGTGGGGAGGTGGACTCACAGCTCTCTCCATCAGGGGTCAGACTGCTTCACGCAAACCTGACTGCTCAGCCGGCTAAGGAGGGACAGCACAGCTGGAGCAGGAATCAGTGCTGACCCAGCTTCACGTCCAGACAGAACTGACGATGTTAGTGAGCAGCAACAGACGCTCCTTCTCTCTCCTCTAAGCACGGGGGGCAGAGACCACATGAAGTACCTTCCCTCTTGTGATGAGGTCTAATTTTTATAAATAATCCACAGTCCTAATAAAGCCTTTCTGTTATGATAGTAAGATGGGTTGCAAATTATTATTTCTCTTTCAATCACATTCTAGAATTAAAAAGGAATGTGTATTGCTTCTGAAACCCAGGGAACACCGCTGTACGAATGCTTGATGCAAGAAGTCTTGCTTTGTGGACATAAACTCATGATCGAAGAGAACATCGCCACAGCTGAAGACACAGCTGCTTTGAAGGCTGGTTGTCTCAATGTGTCCGTGAACGTCACCATTTAAAATGCCTTCTTTGGGCTTTATGTAGTCTTCCAAACTATACAGTTTCATATATGTTGATTGCTTTGATGGAATATGCACATAATGTTAAAAATGCGATTTACCCACTTGGTGAAAGTGTGTTTCTGGTTATATTGAGGAATCTGAACATGCTAAGATGCATTACCTTTAAGCTTTCTCTGCTTATAACACAATCCTGCGTTCTTGACTATAACTGTGTATTGATTAAGTCTTTACAAAATCGCTTTATAATTTCAAGAAATCATGTTACCCTCACAGAAGACTTCTTTTCTATAAGTAAAATGTAATGGCCCTGTACATTTTCACATGTTTTAACTGCTAGGACTACTCAGCTCTATTCCTGCACATAAAAATTTGATACTCAAAAGGATTCAGCCTAACCCCTGCAAAGCTTGGAATCTGATTGAAAGGGCAGCAGGCCTTTTGTGTAGCAGTATAACAAGCCGAGCATGCCCAGCCCTGCAGGTGCCCTGGCTGGCGAGGGGGCACAGCAGACGGGTGGCTGTGCTTGTGCACATGCTGTGGCCACTTGCAGACCCTAAAGTGACACAGGTAAAGATCAGCGCTGGGGTTCACAGGACAAAGAGTCGTGGTAACACATGAAGCTCTGGGACTCAGTTCAAGCTTTGGAGGGCACACTGAGTTTAAATGAGCTGGGCGAGAAGACTCTGGAAAAGGACTCTGCTAACCCAAAAAACTCACACAGAGCATGTTTCCACCCAGTGGACACTTGAGAAACAGCCAATGCATTCACAAACGCACGCTTCCGTGATGCGCTCGAGAAGAACGGGGAGTTTTAAGGTGGGGAACTTGAGTTCCCGTGCTGAGCACATGGACCTAGCCCAGTTTCCTCCAAGTCATCCTGACCTCGTCGAGAATGAAACATTGCATTGTTCAGTTTAAAAGGGCAGAAGGAATACTCGGATTTCCAGTTTTAACACGTCACAGGACACTAAAGCACAGCATCTTGGGTTTCACTGCTGAAACGAGCAGCTCATCCGGATGCTGCAGCACGTTGGGTTCCTTGTAGCATCAAATGGAGTGAACGCTGCGAAACAGGCCAAGCAATAACTAATTCCTCGGCGCTTCACGTGTGCTGCGAAAGTCCTATTTGTTTTCATTTAATTTTCAAAAAATTTCAATAAAGGAAATACTTTTATTATTTTCATTCTATGAAATAAGGGATATGAGATTCAGAAACGTTCTTTAATTCACCCAAGGTCACACAGGTCATTGGTCAAGCGAAGACTTGAATGCAGTCCTTGGGAGCCCTGAAACTGCCAATCCCCAGGGGAGAGAGAAAGGCAGTCTTCCCTCCAGGAAAAGAGTCTTTAAAGCTACACATTGACACTCAAGGGCTCACTGTATTGCTATGGCTTTATCAGTTGCTTTTTCACTTTCTGCAAAGTGGAGGAAAGGGTCAACTTTTACCTGCTTTCCATTGTGAGTTACGGATGACAAGATGGTTCTTAAGGTCTTGAATCCCATAGCGATGTCGAGAAGGTGAGCAGCAAAAAAGAAGTTGTTATAGTGTCCGAGAACGGACATGGTCATATACCAGGCGAGGTAGAGGAAAGACTAGTAAGACAAACAGGGAAGAGGCATGTCAGAAGGGGGCACATGTGACCACAGCCAAAAGCCACTCTGACGTCACCCTGTTGGAACCACCCCACTTGCCCAGGATTCCTAGACCAGGATTTCATATGTACTAGTGCTCTGTGTGTTTTATTTATTATTTATTTTGTTCTGGAAGGTTCAGTGTCATTACCACCTTTAAAACAGTGACTTTTCTTATTTATCCTCCCATGGAGAAGAATGGCTTGCTATTTGGCGACAGGGTTTCTCAACCTCTGCATGGGTGCTACTTGGATGCAGGTCATTCTTTGCTAAGGGGGCTGTGCACTGAGGTGCTTACAGCTCCCCCTAGAGGCCAACAGCACCCAGCTGTGACAAGCAGAAACATCCCCAACATTATCAAATGTCACCTGGCTGAGAACCCCAGACAACCAAAGCGTCAACGTCCCTCCCTCCTTTTCTCCCCTCCTTTGTTTTTCATTTATTCATACAAAACGTGGTTTGTTGAGACCAACTAGTTATAAGAGATCATATGAGGAGTCCTATGAACCTTGGTTTAGGATGTTAGTCTAGCAAAAAACAAAATACTACTGGATAACACTGCAAGCTGTAGCAAAGCCCCATCACACGACCATCTAACCCCAACCCAACAACACAGGTGTCTACAGGCCTGGGGGCCACGGAGCACCGTGAGCAGGGCAGTGGTTTGCGAACAGCGGCCTTTCAGGAAACTTTCCTGAGCGCCTGCTAAGGGCTGGGTGGCTAGATACCGTTGCATGCACTGACTCTCATTTTATCCTAGCAAGACCCCTGATGAACAGGAGTCTCTAGGCACAATTTATAAACAAGTAAAGGGAGTTCATTCAGGGTAAGCTTTGGCTAAAAATGTACGAAAGACAGTCGTTAAGTTAGGAGGCGAGGAGACAAGCCCCTGGGAGCCACAAAGAGCAGCTAAGTTGGCAAGGGTAAGAGGGAGAATGACAAAGGACAGAGGCAGGAACAAGATTAGGCAGGTAACAGAGGGAAGAGGAAAAGGCAGGGGCCAAACTAGTAATCTGCAGCTTGATCAACTAGAATACAAATTGTGGGTGGGGCCCTAGATGTGGTGGGAGAAGTGAGGAGAGGGAAGCAGATGGATCTGCCGGGGGACATTCACATGGAAGCAACTAGCAACGGCTGGGGAGAAAAGGTATAAGGTGACCAAGGAGACATAAGTAGGTGACGAGCTGACCCAAGACTGCGTGTGTGAATTCTGCACAGAGGATGCCCAGTTAAATTTCAATGAAAGACAAAGAAGAATTTTTAGTACACGTATGTCCCACACATACTGGGGACATGCTTTTGCCTTTAAAAAAATCATTCATTTTTGCTTATGTTAAGTTTAATTGAGAATCCTATGCCCACCTGGCAACCTATGTTTTGGAGAGAAACTATGTGACTGAGAAATCGAACCCCAAGAAGCTTCCATAGCAAGGTGAGTATGTACAGGCTCACTGGGCAGAAGTGGGCTCTACCAGGCTAGGCCAGGTGGACGGACTGCCCTCAGCAGGCAGAAGCCAGGATGGGCAGCCTGTGGAGGTGGGGCTGAAACTGAACCTTTTCACCCTGAGTTTTCCATTAGTAGGTAAGAAATGACTTGCAAGGTAGCATATTAACAGTACGTGTCCTAGAAGAAAGATATTCATAGGACATGATTTTGAGTTCTCAGGAGACTCCCAGAGTTCTGGGCCATAGCTGGTTGGAAGGAAGAGAGAGGAAAATTTGGAGGCTGTCACTGGCCTCCAGAGAGGAGAAAGGAATTAATATGCACCACAAAGTCAGGGTTAAAGGACCGGGTGATATCTTTTGACAATCGGTAGCTTTTAGTCATAGCTGATTTTTTTTTCATTATATTTGGAAAAATACTTGGGCTCCATGTTTAGTTCTCAAAGATTTTTTTTCGAAAAAGAAGAATCAATGGAGTAAAGGAACACAACCATTTAATGTACTTAATTTGGGGAAACTTAGAGTCAACATACTTATTTTTAAAATATTTATATAGGCTTTTTTTTTAACATCTTCCATCTTTGAAGAGTGCTACTGCCCAACTAAAACCTTAAAGAAAACACACGAATTTCATCTCAGTTTCTTTTTCCTCTGTAAATACATTTTCTCTTGAACTTTTCCACTTTTGAAGGAAACAGAATGAGCTGGGGTGTGGATCTCTCCAATGCAGTTTGTATTAAACACACTGGTATTTGAATCAACTCCTTACATAACCAGCCCTCTGCAGAAATCCCAGATTCATCTAATCTGTTGGTGACAAAGTATGCTTACGTTGTCTGTGAAAACAACCCCAAGCTTCCACATCTGATACTTCACGTCAATGGAGTTCAGTCTGGAAAAATAAAAAGAAGAATGTGTGGATAAACACATTAATCAAAGACGCCAAAGACGACACTCAGGCTTGGGGAACCTGCTTGGAAGCCTCGCTGGGAGCTGATTCGCCCGCCCACGTGCAGGGGCAAGAGCAGGGAGGGGCTGCTGGGATCCCTTCCCTGCCCTAAGGCCTCCTTGGCAGCACATGCCCCACCCCATGTTCTGTGATTTAACAATAACTTCATCTTCACGTTTCCTTTCCTACACTGAATATAAGCTAAACTCGCTTTACGAATGACACTTATTCCTGAAAACTGTACTGAACTGACCAACGTTGGCTGCCAGTGCTTCCTCACCAACATTCACCACTCATTTACAACTGCGTTCCAACAGTGATTCTTTTGTTCACATAATAAAAACCTGCATAAATGCACAAATTTGTTCTGTAAATGAAATGGCTTTCCTGTGCATCATCCCCTTTTGTTTTAGGAGACCTTGCTTCTCTGTTCCTGTTTCCATCCAGGCAGGAGCATGGTCCTTGCCCCTGTGCCCCGCTCCTCCCTGGCACCTCCTTCCCTCTCTGGTTCCAGCTGCTGAAGGATAGGTGCTGCCTCAGTGCATGGATGGATGTCTCCCAGCACCGGGCACAGCATCGCACACACTGCACGTCTCTCAATAACTACATGCCCAACGAACAAGTCTGAGCATAAATATCCATCATCTTTGCAGATCAAAAATACATAATTAGAATACACTTGCTTTCTCTTTTTTTCTTTTTCAGAACTTGCCTCTGATTTATGGGCTAGAAATTATGGTAATGTGTCAGCTTCCAGTATTCCAGGCCAGGTGACTGACATGCTGGCATGTGTAAGGATCCCACAGAGTGTAATGGGGCATTGCTATTCCAAAGGACCTCTCTAGACTTAACATTTCAGTCTTAACTACCTTAATCAATCCTCTACTTAGGCTGACCTTACCTTACCAGTACGATAACAAGCAGTTGTCCATCAGAGCTGATGTGAAAAATTTGTCCTCTAGGGGTAAAAGTTTCATTTTCCTTAGCCCAGGATATTTTTTTAAAGAAATAAAGTTATTTTGTGTCATAATTAATTTTATTATTATAGAAGCCTTTTTTAGAAGTTCCATGAATATTTACAATAAGTTTCCACATAAGAGTAATGAAGTCTCCCAAGCTCAGAGACTTAAGGGCCGAATGGTTTCTCTCATCTGTTGATACTAAAATTTATGTTGAAGCAGTAGGACAGACGGCTGACCTAACAAAGCCTCAAATTGAATGACTTTCAATACAACAGGGGTGAAAGCTCCCTAGGGAACTTGGAGGTGGAGGGAAGGGGATGGGGAGGG